>JAOQMS010000007.1:1989105-2018301 GCA_027563885.1 Erythroxylum longipes
TAATACCTTAATACTTCTACCATCAGTCCAAGATCCTTGCTTTACTTCATCCCCTTCAACCTTTGCATGCCTTATTTTTTTTTTGGGAGGCCTACGCCTTGTAGAAACTGTTTACTTGAGATTGTCCCTTGGCCCGTAAGTCTTGACACAAGATTAGAATTCTAACTCTTTCAGAGTGATAACTCAATGATGATTTAGATTCCTTCAAAAGGGGCTTTCTTCGCCTTTTACCTAAGCTGTTAAATTGCTGTTGAATTTATGAGCAAGCAAAAGATAATCCAGTAAACTGAAACATCTTAGTAATAAAAAAAAGAAAGAAAGCAAAAGTGACTCCGGTAATAGCTGCGAGCGAAATGGAAGCAGCCTAAACGTAAAAACAAGGCTGGGAGAGAGCAATACAAGCGCATCTTATCATTCTCATCAGTTACTTAAAAATTTATCAAACCATTGACTGAATTATTATAAGTTGTCTGCGTCAGTGGGTCTATTCTTAACCATAAAGATGACTAATGACCATCTGCTTCAAAAGCCAAAGCCATTTACCTTTCAAAGCTTTCATGTCGTTAGTGCCCAATTTAAAATTACCAACTCTTGATTAGATTAGATGCCACAATCCATGATAACAAAACCTTTCTCTAACGATCATGTCTGGCACAAACAGGGAATTGATACTTTTGCTGATTTGGTTTTACTTCTTAAGTTTCTGTTTCCGTTCTAACTTTTTTTTTTTCATTTGTAACTTTCGATTGCGAATTTTTTCAGTTTCATAGAACTTGTGAAAATTATTAAATATAGTTTTATTTTGTAATAATGTTTTATTATTACATTTTTAAAATTATTTAAAATAAAAATTAAATAATAAACCAATTTTAGAATTAGTTTCTTAATTTATAATATATAGATTTCAATTAATTAATGTTATAATTACTTATGAAGACAAGATAAATTTATTATTCATATCCAATATGCATAAAATTAATCAATTTTACTAAAATAATTGCCATTTATTAATGAATTTTTAGTTATAATGGATATGATAAATATATTTTATTTAGTAATTAATATAGATTGTCATTAATTTAATACTACTCTGACTTGACTCTAGTGATGAATTTATAGAAATTTAATAAAATAAATATCTTCTTTAATATCACAAAATTCTTTTTAAATTATTTAAAGAGTAAAAGAATCTTTAAAATGAATAAAACAATGAAAGAGATTTCTATGTTATCCATATTTATAAGTTCACAAAAGAAGGCAACATGAGGAGAAAAAAAACATAAAAAGGGACGGATGTAATTGTATGACTAAGGTTTTTTGAGCTTGAATTGCACTTAAAGTGGGATTTGCATTTGGGATTGGGAATCTCTTAACTGATCCCCTAATTAAAGGGCTAGAAGGTTTGAAGTTGTTCTCATTGGAGGTAAAGTTACCACATGGAATATGCACCACGTGCCACACTATCCAAGGCCTCAGTAAGTCAAGAAAACACTTAATTTAACCACATGCATTGATGATAGTTCAGCAGTTACCAATGTGTAGTGTAGAATCGATTCCAGTATCTTAAGGTAACCTCATAATTTGGAATGATCAAATTATGATAATCCCATAATTGAAGAAGCCGTTAAAGTTGTGCATTTTATAGAAATGCCACACACACACACACATATGTAGATTCACAAACCTCTTTTCTCACACATTTTGTCTGAATTTTTCATTTGAATCGTGCTCTGTGGTATGCTCTTGGACCGTCAAACTAAAAGTTTCCTTCTTCCAACTCAAGATGACAGGGACTACTACAAAGTCATTATTAATTTCGCCCGCAAACCATTCCACTGTAGAAGAGTCAAGCTTTATGTCGTCTAATCAGTTACTTTTACCTGAATTTTACTGTGTGCATTTTACTTGGGATCCATGTCCATCAACAGTCCACATTCGGCCACAGCAACACTCGGTCATTGCTACTATTGGTCACTTTTGTGAAGTTCCGAAACTTGAGGACATGTGCTGAATCCCACTGCAGCCAGGCTTTCAAACCTAGAAGCCAAGTCGCATTGCCTTAATTCCTTTTTAAATTGGTCCACAACTGCAATTTTGATTATTATCTTGACATTTATTAATGTCTGTCATGTTTGTAATTATATCCTCCATTAGTTATAATTACTGCAATAACTAATAAATAGTATCACCATTAACCCACTACTTAAAAACACTGGTTTTAATATTGGACGAAGCTTGGTAATATGTTAATTCCACTTATAGCATGAAGAGAAAAATTAAGTCCATGCATGAACAGTGCTTACTTATACTTCTGGTCACCAGCATACATAGTAAGAAATCAACTGGATGTAATTTGCACTGGAGTCTTACTTAGAAAATCATAGGAAGGTCAGTGAGTATGCAAAAACTTCTGAATTCCAGCCCTCTAGTCACTTTCCAATACGCATAGAGATCGGTAGTTGAGAATTAAACCCTAGCTAATTAAGTGGGTCAAAGTGGGACACTAGGTAGTTGCATGCGCCAGGGCTATCAAGCTAAGCTTCATTTGATTATATTTGGCACTAGGGACAAAAAGGAGGGAGGTCCTCATTTAGGAACAATATTCGGATTCTTCTGGACAATGAATGCAATAAACGAATTTGACTACATCTAATTGATAAAACAATTCTGCTTAGAACGAGGGCAATCAACAAAAAAAGAAAAAAGAAAAGAGGCTACAGGTGGGATCCAATCCTAGCCGTCCTTATGGACAGATGGCCACAGGCAAAGCGACTGGTGAAGTTGGCCGGTAGACGGCTGACGATGAAGGGTGTTAGATGTCTCCCTGACGTGCATATATACGTAACAAATGGCCGAGAATAAAATTAATTAAGGCATTCCAATTCTTCATATATAATTAAATCACCAGACACAGGCAATCGTCAGCGTTGGAGCAGGACAGAGCCAAAGAGCTAAGGTTGGCATGTTAACGAGTTATGATTCGGCTGTCATATTTTAATGTGGCAGTGATTAAAATACGAGGGAGTCTCACATGGCGGATTCTCGGTGCCTCTCTGTGTATAATACTCAGAGAATCCCAGTTCTATTTTGTTTTCTTGTTTTTGTAGGGGGAGGAGATAAGATACAAACAATGATCGAGGGAACATAAGACATTAATTGTCTGCCAATTTTGCATATATATTCACTTTAACTATAGTTGTTGAGCATATAGAAACACTTTGGTTCGATTATTTGATCCATACTTATACCTATTACACACTCACACACAATGTCATGAATGGGTTTATATAGTAAATTGCATTTAAGCCTACATTATATCAATACCAATAGGCGACATGGGATTCTACTACGTGCCATATACAAATTGGGTATTCAATTGGAAACAGGGAGGGGAGAGGATGGGAGGAGTTTGTTTGATTGATATGTTATTTTCCGAGAAATGCGGCTGCTTGCCGCATCTTTACTTTCCCATCACTTGTTTTCTCGGGAAAATATCTTTTTAGGCCAAAGTCATTTCTAGGCCATATTTTCCCCAACTTCTTACATAAAAGAAGAGAGAGAAATAGACCAAACTGATAGACAATACACACACTTGTCTTAATTATAAAACATTAAACAGTTGCCTGAACCTCTACATTATTACTTTATTCTCACTTCGATTTTTCGTTTTCCTCTCTCTTTTGTTAGTGTGTTGCGTGTACAAGTAAAGAAGCTGTTTTGTATGAAAAGTCAGCGACTCTCCACCATTCTTTTCTTTCTCCTTGATGACCTTCTTTTGTTTTGTCTTGGTAAGAAGTGAGCAAAAACACCACCACAACACCCTCTTAACATTCAAACTTCAGGGAGAAAATATTGTGTTTTTTTACCCTAAAAATCAATAGATCAAAGCAAAAAATCTATTTTGCATGCCATCTTTACGTTGATTAGAAACAGACACCAAACTAGAGTTAATCCAGAGTTTTAAAATGATTCTGTCTTCTTCTTCTTCAATATCTTGCTAGCGTTTTGTGTCAGTAGCATCAGCAAGTTCTTTGACCTAGGGATGAAGAACCATCAAGGTGACTTGACTGACATAGTTCGAGGTGGTGGAGGAGCTCTTGCACAACCTGATCTTCCTGTTTCCAGCTGGGACTTTGTGTCCGATCATGTCAATTTTCTACCAACAACCAACGAAGAAGGATACAGAGAGGATGTTTTCGGCAACCCTTTTTGCGAAATGAGAGATCCGCTTCTTCACGAGCTTAACGAGGCCAGCTCAAGCTATTTTGGGAGCCCAAATTCGAAAGATATGCTTAGTATTAGTGTCGATGGCACCAGAGGTAGTTTTTGTGGTGCAAACAGTGGTAACATTCTTGCTCATAAGGTTTTTGATGAGGAGACGAATAATAATCCCTGCAACATATTCTCAAGGATTCAGATCTCTCCCAGTAATCAAACTAAGTTGCCTGTTTCTCCCCGCGATTCTTCGGCTATGACCGATGTTTCTTCGCAGAGGGGTTTCAAGCCGTCTGCTGTGATTTCAACTGACATGATTAATGGTAACAGCTCAAAAAGTTGCTTGATGGAGGAAAGCGGGCAAGTGCAGATCTCATCTCCACAAAATCTGGGAATCAAGAGAAGGTATTGGATGTTAATTATTAATTTAGTTTCATCTCACTTGCTTCCATGACTTTAATATGCTTTGGCTTTGATTTAAATGCAACTTCCTTTTATGTATTTTTTTTCATTTTTATTACTTCATTAATAGAAGAAACTGATCATCACGAGCATGTTGGACCAATGAATTTTTTTAGAAACTCAAATTGGTTACACAAGCATGGTAACGAACATCTCATAATTAGGGTTTCCAGTTTGGTATTGACTTTGTAGTCTAAACTGCGTAATTACCATTCTTTAAATTAATATATTCGTTATATTAGGTTTTAAGCATCTGTACAAAGTACACGGCAAAGCCAATATACTTTTTTTTAATCGGTTTTAATCAACCTTGGAAAGATAGTCCAATTGGTGTTGTAATAGCATGCCCGGACTTAGCTTCATGTACTTATATGAAGCTACTTTTTTCCTTTCCTAATCCACCTGAATTCTGAATCTATAACAGTGTTTTAATAGGTATTTTTCACAACTTTCATCTTTTCTGAACAAAGCATGCCGAATTATTTGAGATGTTTCTGCCTAAAAATGGCAATTGATTTGATATATAGGAGTAGCTCTAGGAAAGTTTAAGTATACTTTAATCTATAGAAGTATAAGAAATATTGTCCAGTGTCGATCATCGTGATCTTCTTCATTAGATTCAGGCTGTTCTTCTTATTCTTGAATCAATCTTGAGTTGTTGAGAAGACAATTGGAAAGCTAAGTTCATTGCATCACAATAACTACAGGAAGAGCCAGGCAAAGAAGGTGGTATGCATTCCAGCACCAGCAGCTGCAAATAGTAGGCCAAGTGGAGAAGTAGTTCCATCTGATCTGTGGGCATGGAGAAAGTACGGTCAGAAGCCAATCAAAGGTTCTCCTTATCCAAGGTGACTGAACATATATCGTCATTTGTAGACCATAAAGCTTCTTAAGACACTGATCAACCAAGAATGACAATGGTTCATCTGCTTTTCCTGTTATAAGCATCAAGTGCACGTGTAATAATTGCCCATATCAGCACGGTGATGAATGATTGTATAATTGCTCAAAGCTTACTTCCTTAGGAACTGAAACGAGAAACAAAACATCTCATTGGCTTACGTTTCGCATTCTCTGACAAACATATTATTATAAACATCGAATGGGAAAGTCCACTTTTTCTTGATTCTATTTTCATATAATTCTCTTCGACCCTCAAACTTTAGAATCTCAAACATTGCTTAATCTGGTATCGGATTGTTTAGCATTGCCAACCGTTCATTTGTCAACATCTTGCAGGGGCTATTATAGATGCAGCAGTTCCAAGGGCTGTTCTGCAAGGAAACAAGTAGAGCGTAGCCGAACGGATCCTAACATGCTAGTAATAACTTACACGTCGGAGCACAACCATCCATGGCCAACTCAAAGGAGTGCACTTGCAGGCTCAACAAGATCACAGCCAACAAAGAGCAATAATACTGCTAATTCAAAGACTACTTCACCGAGCTCTCAGAAACAGAAGACAGCCAACGCAAAGGAAGAACACAAGGAGACAAGCAACGATACTTTGTCTCCTACCACAGTTGCAGGTACCTCATCAACTACAAGTGCACCGATAAAAGAGGAGTTTGGGGACTCTCAGAATCAAATGGGGATGGATGAGAATCCATTGGGTGAAGGGCTTCAGCACAGTTACAGGCCTACACTACATGAATCTAACCAGTCGGAAGATTTCTTTGCTGATCTGGGGGAGATATATACGAACCCTCTTGACCATTTGTTCACACAAGGATTCAGTAGAGATGATGATCAGAAAGAGAGCATGACTTTGGACCCATTCAGTATGTTCGATTGGTCTGGATAAAACAACACTTCTTCATTTGGTGAAGCCAAAAGGGATACATAACAAGAACTTCAAGAAAGCAGTATCAATATTGTTTCCCCAATAAAATAGAGTACTGTCATGAGTTCACTATCACCAGTGTTGCGTAGTGGTGCAATTTGATTCAAGCAGTATCAATGCTAAAATCTTTGTCTTTCTCGAAGATTTAATTTACATGTGGATAGAGATTTCACCATCTATCTTCTCTGCACCTTGTTATTAACGAGAACGGTGAGGGAGATTAGTGAAAAAAGGAAAAGAGAGAGTGAGTAAAAAAGGAGAGTGGTGGTTGATTGGGTGCAGAAGCAACATGGTGTCCCACATTCCTTTAGGAATATTGGTGGATGGGACAGAAAGTTTAGGAACAGAAATTTCAACAGTGAAAACAAGTAATATCCATCAGACATGACAGGGAAGCACAGTGACTCGTGACATGAGGACGATCCATACCACTTTAAAGACTGGACAGTACCTTTCTTGTTCATGTTTGTAGTGTGAAAATAAACATTCACCCTCCTCGTCCTCGGTCACTGCGGTGGGGATTCTCATTTGCATGCTTTGATGGGAAATAACTATAAAAAAATCATTATATTTATTCCTGTATCTGTATAGTTTGGGGCAAGAAGTGAAGTCGGAAATACTTAAGCAGAGAGACATGATACATGCTTTGAGTTGCTCACTTTTCTGTTAGTTTATTTATTCGTATGTAACCTACCTTTGCTGAACTGTTACGTACGGCGTAGTCATTTTAGGAGCAAAAATTAATTATATAAATTTAATTAATAAAAAATTTATATAAGATATAATTTTCCGTCAATTTGATATTTAAAAATAATGTGTTATTATCATTGATTAAAAAATTTAACCAGTTAAACCGGTTTAATCATAAAAACTTTAAATCGTCAAACTTTTCAATTCAATTTTCAACTTTTCAATTTGATTTATTTTAATAACTCTTGTTGATAAAAATAGATCAATTTATTAATTAATCGATCAATTTAGTAAATTAATAAATTCTTATAAACTAAAATAAATCGATTAATTTCATTTAACAATCTCTTCTTTCAATTAAACCTTATATTTTTCGATAAGTAAGCACATTCTCTTTTAATCATATTTCAAATTCCTTCATTTTATTTAATCTTTAGCTAGTTTTCTAGCAGTCTAATGCTGATTGAACTTTTTAAATCTTAAATATCTTGTATTTAATTTCCGATTCAGTTTTTAAAACATTGGCTGCTATCTAATTGATTGCTATAATCTTATAGAATTTTATCTAATTATCAATAATTTAATAATTAGACCGAAAGTTAAACCAATAAGATAAGAGATTTACAGTTTAAAATATTCAATCGATATTAAACTATCGGCTAAAAATTTAATAAAAGCAAAAATTTTAAAATATAATTGAAAGAGATTATCCTTAATTATCGAAGAATTTGAAGTTTGATTGAAAGTAAATATTGTTAAATAAAAATTAATTTGTTTATTGTAGCTTATAAAAACTTATTAATTAATAAAAATTGAACAATTAATTAATAAATTGATCAATTTTTAACAAACAAGAGTTATTAAACTAAATCGCATCGAAAAATTCGAAACCAACTGGAAAAGGTAGACGGCTTAAAGTTTATACAATTGAACAGGCCGAATCAGTTGAATTTTTTAATCATCGCTGGTTACCACTAAAAAAAATTGTATTTGGCACCTAATTATATTAGGATAATGACATATATGGCCTTTCTATTATATTGCATTTCTCAGTAAAATTTTCAATTTTCCTATTTCAACCCTTTTCCAATTAAGTTCTTTTCCTTAACGCAGATAACACAAGTATAAACATGACATGGCCAGCATAATGTTGACTTGCGAGTTAATATGAAAGTTATATAAATAGTACGTCAGCATATCTTATTAGCACGTAATGGCACATATGTTATTGCAAGTTCACGTACCCCAGAGACGTGCAACGTCCTTAACACGTTAACGTGTCATTCAGGGTAATTATCACGCCAGTATCTAAAATTAACATAATATAGATTTAAAATTAATTACACTAAACCCTTTATATAATTTGTAATTTTTTAAAATTTTTATTTACTCATTATTCTTTTGTTTATTTGTTATCAATAACTCTTGATGTTATTTTTCATTAAAAAACCTAATAGAGAATAGAAAACCAATACTGGCTAAAGTTGTCTGAGTTGTTTAGGTGTTACAAAGCAACACTTGTCTTAGTTGTTTCATGTAACACACAACATGACAAGTTTTTGATACTAACATATTAATGCATATTACAATTATGCTTCTTGAACAACAAGGAACTCTGGAAGAAGGTTCTTTGGATGTTTAAAATATGAGGTAAACTTTATATATTGTTCAATTAACTTTAGAAAAGAGCATTGTTAATAAACTAATAAGTACATTATTTATGACAGGGAAAAGCATGTTGTATTTTTTTTAGTGGTATAATGAAAAATTTACTACGAAAAGTGTAGATTTCAAAAATAACTTAAGAGAAGAGAACTTGTTAATAGTTTATAATGAATATATGGGAGATGATAGTAAACTTGATTGGGAATGAGGTTTGATGATCTTATGTTGGATTATGTTAGTGTTGTTATTGGAATTTAAATATACAATAACAACTCTTGTATGTCTCCTTAGTATAGTATTTATATACATAAACGTCTGGATCTCCTGTCTCTTTAATGACTGCTAAAATTGCATGGCTACAAAGGTGTCCTAGTCAATTTTAGTTTGTCATAAACACAATTCTTCCTTTTGAAGTTAGCTATATGATGATCATTCATATAGTATTCAACTTAAAATTTTCTACCCCTATAAAATATGCCAAATAATTCATACCCTCCTTTTTATTCTTCTCCAATTTGGTATATACATAGTATATAATCATCTCTTGCTTCTTTGGATGGAATCTTTTCATAATTGCTCTCCTCGTGACCTCTAAACAAGTCAAATTTGATTTGTTCCTTACATTTCTCAATTATCTATTAATTCACTCTTATATCTTTTTTAAAAAATTTATGTACACAATCTCTTTTCTAAATTTTTTTGCAACTAGTCATATGCCTCCTTATTCATGCTCTTCAGCTGACTCATTTGTCTTTCATATCCTTGCCGAGTTCAACCAAAATTTGTACTCTACATATGATCTTTGATGATAATAAGGGGTTCTTATTGCTTTTTTAGGTTGCCCCACAAATGTATAAGACAATAATGATGATCAAAATATACATATCCATGTTAAAAAATTCCTATAAGCCTTATAACATACAAATAAAAGAAGTTCAACATCAAACTAAATGACATTTGAAATCAAATAACTTTTAGCATTTTAATATTTTATAATTTTTCTATCACTTAAGAACACCCGTGAGCAACCACTGCTAATGTCGTCAAGTCTACAACTTAAAAACCATTTCTAGCTCTCTTTATTCTCAACTCTAATAACAACCTAAGCCGAAGGTTATATGTTATCATTTTCATCCATTCCAATGGCTGTCAATAGTTACCTACTATATCTTATTTTTAAATGACACTTATAAATATATATAATAAGTAATCAATCGTTGACGAACCTTTATTTCACTTGTTCGAGACAAACATATCATGAATTACGTATACCTTCAGGAGCTCTATATAAAGTGAATTATCTTTATTGCTTTCTATTATTACCAAGAAATATTCTCTTAACTTCTTATATTGTGTTCCTTCATCTCCAAGTATCAAAAAGTAAGACATGCCTCTTTTGTCTATATGTTTTAATATTTGAAATTTCTTCTCAGTAATGATATAAAATAGAACCTTCTAATCCTAAAATTTTCCATCTAAGATTGTCCCTAAAATATGCCACCTACTTGTTAACAATCTACTCATAATCAATATTCTTGCTATCAAATATTCTACTAGAAGTATGGGTGTCTTGAAATGCCTTAGTCTGAAATTCATGACCATTTTATATAAGGCTTGATGTATTCTTTACATGTATTTCTTTTTGCACTTCAAAAGTAACTCTTGAAATTTCATTTTTAATATACATATAGTCAAACCACATTTAGGTTCTTATGTTCTTTAAAACCTTTTTGAAAGTGTTTACATAATTAAAATATCATTCCTTTCTTTAGAATAACTTTGTCATCATTTGAACTTAAAGCACTAAAGTGAGGATATTTTAGATTTTTCCTTTCATCATTTAAACTTCTATCTAGGCTACCAATATCTGCGTCATCAATTTCAATCTCATTATCTATTAAATTAACATTCTTAACACTCATGCAAGGTAGTTCTTCTTCTATGTCATATTCAAAAATATTATCACCAATCTTTTAACTTGAATACCCTAACTCACTGAAGTATGTTAATTGTCATATGCTAGGTCTTCTAAATTATTATATGTTTTGGGGTCTATTTCAATGGTTGCTACAATAGCTATCTTAGTGGGTGCCTTAATGAGTTTATCATTAGGTAGCTTAATGAGTGCCTTAGTGGGTGCCTCAATAGATTTTCACCATTTACTTTAGTAGTTGCTTCATTTGTTGTTACAATGGCAACTTTAGTGACTGATTCCCAATAGGACCTTCAATGGTTGCTTCAATGGCTACTTAAACATTTCTTACAGCAGCTACTGCAATAGGTGCTTTAGTGCAGTTCCGTAACCATTATCCTCAATTACTTCTATAAGTATATTTATTATAAATTCATTAATTGTTCATAATTTGGGATGCTTCTTTTTATCCTAACACACTTCAGTTTTCTTTCTTCAATTATTTTATTAATATCCTTACATCAAGATTATTTTGTAATGGCCTTAAACCATCTTCAAATGATTTATATATAAATTTATGTATAAACTCCCATGCTTTCCTATACTATAATATTTTAGCAATAAGCATGAAGTCAGCGAAGTTTATTTCATCCACCTTAATACTAAAATAGTTCGTCTCTCCAGCTTCATATCTCATATCAGGTAGCAACCATATTTCAAATAGTACTTGAGACAATATTATAACAAAATTAATCATACATGCTAAACATTTAACAATGCTAAGAAACAAAATGCATTGGATATTTGTATTAGTTATGTTTTCACTTTAAAATGTAAAGTACAAAATGTTCTAAATAGCTTTTTAAATTATTATAAGTGGAATTCTCATCGAATGATGCAATGAAAAAAAAAGCATCACTCTCCATTGTCTCTTACCCCATCTTCTTCTCAAAGCCTTTCCTTCTATAACCTTCCTTACTAACAGATTCTCCAAGTAAAATGCTTATGCATTAATGGCACGAAGCTTTACTGTACAGGTTGCTTTATATACTCATCATTATATTGTAAGATGAGTTGTTACTCACGAAACGATATTCTTTATTAGAGATTATGGTGTGGAACATCCATATATTCTTATGTGTATGTCTAATAAGTAGGGGGAAAACACCATAAACCAATTACACAATTTATTAGTCATTTTTGTAGTTTTGTCTAATAAATATTGAATAAGGGAGCTTTAAATAAATGGTTTAGTAAACATATGATACGTTTGAAGACAAGAAAGAGTAAGAAGAAGTAAATAACTCCCAAATCTTATTACGACATGAAGAGTAAGAACAAGTGAACAAAACAGGTGAATACATACTTTTCATCAAATAAAAATGTACATTACTAAATATAGGAGTTAAAGATAACTATAGAAAAACATGTTAAAACCTTAACACCTCAGTAAATGAAAATTTCCAAATTGAAACCTTAACACCCAACAAATTGAAACCTTAGTTTATGTGACTATGGGGAATAAATTATGTTTATTCATTGCACTTGCCTTTAATGTCCCAATTAGCAAAGTTGGGTTACTCCTCTACAACGAGTTGATCTCCCAAAGCTAAGATGAGTTTTTACAAAGCCATTGAAATGAGAAGGGAAAAAGAAGAGCTTTCACTAGGAAACTTATGTATGTAACATCATGTATGTATAACATATAGTACCAAATCCATAAAATATTATGTGGTTTCACAATATCACATGATGTCGTATTTTATGTGATACAAATAAGCCAAATGATTGTTGAAAAATCGGGACGAGATCCAATCCCAATTACAACAGAATAATTATAAAATGTTTTGTATTTTAATATCCCTAAAATTAAGATCACTTTAATTCTATTAAATTTGATTACACATAAATCATAATAAAGCATGAATCGTAATTCGTACTTTATTCTTAAGCTCAATCCTTATCTTATTGTATCCCTCGAACTATTTCTAAAGCTGATCCATCTCAACTATTATAGACGTACAAGTGTCCGACCTCTAGCAGTACCCACAAAAAAGGTTGAGAGACTTCTGTAACTCTTACAAAGAGGGTTAAGTAAGAAGTGTTAGCTCCATTAAACCTTAATCCCATTTACAAATAATTCTAATTAACTACCAATTATGCCCAAATAAGATCCAATAACTCATACTGATCTTTATTTATTAGATATCTCATATTTAATCATAAAGTTACTTAAACTTTACAATCATGTCCAACTTGATTAAAATATCTTTGCTCTCTTCAATTCATTCTTTATAGGAGACTCATTAGGTTCTCAAATATATTAGCAATGATTATAAATTATAAATTCTAATTCTAATTCATAATTAGAATTAAAATTCCTTTTAATTTATCATTAATCCTTCAATTAAGTAATATATAATCACATATCAATATTGACATCTAACAATACATCATGAACACCTAAATATTTATGAATGTCAAAGTAGTTTTGACTAACCTTTTTTGTGCATGGTCTTTTTTTTATAATTCAATTATTTCATCATATAATGTTCCGACCAGATATAGAGCATCAAATTAATGTCTACTACATTTTGTGTTCAATCATATTAGTTCTTTGCCATTAGCTATTGATTCAATTAATGATGCTTGTAAACTATTTAAAAAGCACCATTTCACTTTAGGCAAGGATTTCTTGAATCAATAGCACCAATCGAAAATAACAGAACTTCTCCCTAATTACATTAGGGTGATGAATCATATCTTGATTACTCAACTACCTCCATATAGTCGATGCTACATCCAATGACTACCGACAAAATGACCTATGATTAAAATAGGTCATAAGTAGTATCAAAATATAGCAATCCCTATACAAGATAACTTTGGAGATCTCAAGTTAAATGATCACTTATAAAATCATCATAATAAGAATTTCCATAGACATACAATTAATGTCCTAAATAGACTTCTCATATGGGGTCAATTTAGTGAACTTGTTTCCTAAAAAGTACCCACACGTTTCTTTAAATATCTTCATACTTTAGCCTGTGAGATTGACTACTTCTTTTATAAGAAAAAACATAACGTGTGTTAATCTTTTTACGTTCTATTAATGTCCAGTCTTTGTTGGAGCAATGATTAGGAACAATTTAGGGGATAATATATAAATGCAATATGAATCTCATAATTATAATCTTATTATAATTTTATTTATAATGTATAATTATTCCATGAAATTTATCATATATATCTAAACTTTTACAAGATAAAAAATGCCTTTAAATTATTTTGTCAATAAATTACAACTAATCCGATTGTTTATAGGTATAAACTAACAGTGATATGCTATGTAATGCTTAAATAATCCAAACAACTTCAAATGTCATTATTTCACCGTTTTTCATTAAAATTTTTTAACGTGAAATAACATAAGCGCTGATGGGTAATACATAACTAAAAGGTAAATTATAGTTCTAAAAATGCAGGGACTTAGTGAATAAAAATCTAAATTACATGGGGATTTAGTGTAATTAAACTAAAATTTTAATAATAAGAGTAAATTCAGAAATTAACTTCAATTTAGTGACCCGTTTATATTATCTTTCGTGCTTCCAGATCAACGGTAGCTTTTGTTCCACCATATTATAAACAATGATATTTCATGTAGCCTGATTTGGACAAATTTTCAAATCCTTCATGAGTCATTAAACAACGTGCCGTTTAAGTGCGTATAATGGTTGAAGAATAAATCAAGTCCATTACATTTTTTGAGTGTATAATTTGCTAATCTGTATCTCCTCATCATGTAAAAGGAAATGTTGTTAACAGGATATATAATAAATGAATCTCCATTTCTCTCCCTTCTTGCTTTAGGCAAGTTTAAAGGAAAAGCATCAGCGTTGCCTTTTTTGTCCTCTCTGTTAACCAAACTAGGTTTTAGTCTTAAGGATCTCAATTTGAGTCTTTTTCGTCTCAAAGCTCCTTTAATTGCAGCAGATGATTTGTTTTTAAGCCACTTGAGTTCTTAATTTCAATCTCACAACTCTTTTATTGGATACTTGACGTAGAATGTTTGGAGGAAATGGAATTTCTCGTATTTGTTTCATCATGTTTACCAATTGTTCGTCCCCTTGCTAAGAGAATGGACTTAAAAATTATAAAAGTCACGAAAGATGATATTCAAAAGAAAAGTGAATATATGTATGGAACAATGTTACTGTCAAAGTACGAAAGTTGAAGCATACGTTTATAAGGTAAAAGGAAAATTGATACAACTTCCATAAAAATTTCTACCTTACGAACAAGACGAGCAGCATGAAATTTCCTAAGAATTGCAACTACAACATCGGTAATTTCATAAAGGAAAATAAAAAAAGGTGCCAAATCTCAGGTTTGTTGGTTGTCAACTTTATTCACGCTTTAACGATGGGGAGAACTTTTATCAATATATTACCACAAGATCAGCCTATGTTCTGTCAAGTCCACACTTGTAAGTGGAGGTCAATTCAATGGACCAAAAGAGCAACCTAGAGTTCTATGAAATGGGTTTTATGGTTGTGCGGTGAAGGGGTCTAAATTTCCATGAAATGATTCTTTTCATTATTGAAGGATTTGGTGATATTCATAATTAACATGAAAGAAATTATGAGCAAATGGGGTTTATTGGAGTAACTGTGGCAATTATTTTGAAAAGAAAGGAGTTAATTGATGACTTGCATGAAATGCCTCGTGCCCATTTGCTATTTTTGATCATTGTTGCTATGTCCCTTCGGAATGCTTTAAACGATTCGGTACCAGGAAAATATGATACATCCTGTTATACTTGTACTATAAATGATATGATAGATGTTCCCAATTAATGAAAATAGTCGCTGGTCTAAATATGTAAGTAGATAGATTTCGAGCGTTAATCAAGCATTTGAATGGTTAAGTTAAATAGAGAAGTGAAAATTGTATTTTAATAGTTACGACAACGGTGAAGATTCAAGTTTAGCTTACATTAATTCTGTAACATGATAATATAAGTTTAATTTCATGATTTTCTTTATTTAATATATAATTATCACTTATGACGTCGGATCAAGTAGAAGAGAAGTTCCTTTTAAAGTACTTTTTACCAGCAAAGACTGCCAAAGATGAGAAGTGATATCTCCTTCTATTCTTAGGCGGAATCATATAAAACATAGGAGAGGTTTAAAGAAATGTTGATGAAATGCTCACATCATGGTTCACCACTGTAATGAAATTTAAGTGTTATATGTTTTTAATTTTTATTATCATAGCAATCACAATCATGGTGATCTGATTTTTGCAGATAAAAACTAAAATAGTGTTTTATGTCTGTAAAAAATTTCATGATGGCTTCCAAATGCATCATCAACGGATACATATACCTAACTACTACCTATTAAGCATTTATAGGTATGTATATTTCTTTAATTTTCTTTAGTGCTGTTTATATACAGTAGAAAGCCTCAAATCCAGGATATACGACATGATTATTACCTTTCCTCGCATCAAAGATCCATTTAATGCTTTCTTTCTTAGAAAAAAGAGTGAAGAAGATTTGGGTATAACAAGAGAGTCCAGAACCAAGAACTCGTTGGGCTTGATCTTGGATTAGTCCCTAACAAAGACAACCCTAGTCTGCATGAAACAGGTGACTCTCAAGCTTCTTCTTCTGTATAAATTGTAAATTTTCTACAGCCTTTGACCTCTAATGTAAACAACAGACTACTTGCTAGATGCATTCGAAACTTCGGTTTTCACCGTAAAGAAATAGCTAAATTTAATGTTGAAGAGTAGTGAAGCCCTCCAAAAGTACCATCTAGGATTCCGCCACAGGACTTCTTGATATAAAACGCAAGTGTGCTGAATGTCCTGACATCTTACAGTACCGTACAGGTCCATTTCTCCTGTTCAGAACTAAGCAGACGTTCCTTTTAAAAAATGCATTATCTCACTTTCTTGAGCCATTAATATTCAAGGTCATTTTCACGGTTTTATAACTTGTAGCTAAATATTCATCACGTACAAGAAATTTCTCTTGGTTGGCTTCAAATGAACTTCAAAAGGCGTCTATACAAAATGACTAAAAAATCGATTTACAAATAAGATTTTTAGCCTTCTGCATGTTAACACTAGAAGAAAATTATAACTTACCGACAGAACATTACTAGCGAAAAAATTATTATAGTAAATTAGTAACGGAATTCGATTATCCGTCAGTAAAGTTGTAAGAAAAAATGGTATTTTTTAACAGACAAAATATTCGTTGGTAAAGGTGGAGAGAAATTATCCCCGTTATTTTACTGACGGAATATAGCTATGGAATTATGAACTCTATCGTAAAAGTAGGCGGTAATGGTTGACGGTAAAATAAACTTCGGGGTGTACCGATGAAATGTACTTTCTGTCGGTAATTTACCGACGGACATTTATTCCGTTGATAAAAATTAAAGTTAAACGTCGTCATTGGGTCTTCGGCTCAATGGTTTTTAATAAAATGAAAAAGACTAAAAATTTAAACCCACCTGAAGACCCCCTTTCTCTTTTCCTGCTTCATTTTTTCATTGTTTTCTTCTTTGTCACCGCTAGTCTTCTCGCCTCCACCATCCAACATCTGCCGTCCATGCTTTGCTCTCGTCCATCTTCCATCGTTTTCAGTTAAGTTGAGGTTAGTCATCCACCTAGTAACTCTCGGGTTTATTTTTTCTGTGAGAAATTTTACTGTTAAATGGTTATATCAATGTCAGTTGGTTCATTTTTGTGGCAATATTTTGTGTTTTTTGAATTGTGGTTGATTCATTATTTGTTTGAAAATGTTTATGTTGGTGAATAATGGAAAAATATAGTGGTTTTGTTGTTAGGTAGAGATGAATTTGGGTTGCCTATGAATTGTTTGATGAAATGTCTTTTAAGGATATCATATCTTGTTTCTTCGAAGATAATGAAGATATGTTTGAGTGTTGGAGGAAAATCAAGTAATCATAGACATAGTATGAAGTAATGAAGTAAAGAAGATATGTTTGATTGTTAGAGTAATATCTTGCTTTTCTAAAAATGAGAATTAATCTTCGAAGATAATGAAGATATGTTTGATTGTTGGAGGAAAATGAAGTAATCACAGACATAGTGTGCAGAAATGGGGTTTAGTCTTTTTCTCTCTTTTTTTTGCCACCTTTAGAAGATAGAGATCATGAGTTTATTGTTTTACTTTCTTCAATTTGTTGTTTCATTTTAGCATTTCAGGAAAATATAATATAACACATGAGCTTTTGTATTTTGGTAATCTTTTTTTAGTGCTCACTTGTTAGCTTTACTAATTTCTAATATTCTAAAAAGCCTTTGCACACTGAAGTTTGTTTACTTACGTTAATTTTTGGGAGAAAATTGTGAATAATGATTTTTATGTACAAGAATGAAATTGTTCCTTCAAATAGTGAGTTCACATAGCATTACATCTAAATACGTGAAAAAATAAAGATCAAGTAGTTATTGGGATATCATATCTTCTTTTTCTAAAAATGAGAAATGTCTCTTAGGGATATTGGTTGGACTTGGTTAATCAACTATTAAGGAAGTTAATTCATGGTTAAAATAATTGACAACTTTAAATATTACTTAAAAAGTTGAGATAATAGCTATTATTTTGTATTACTTAAAAACAACTATCAATTAGGGGTTTTTTGTTTTGATGAAGTCATGGTATTGTTTGTACTTAATTGTGGTATTTACTTATTAAAGTAAAGGTGATATATGTTTTTATACATCTATGGTATTTGGATGAGTTTGTGATACACATTTTTGCATCTAAGGTATTTTGATGAGTTATCTTTTTTCATATATTTTTATACAAAATATTTAATGAATTTTCTTTTCTCTTTAGTGTGATAGAAACTCACCCACCCTTGCCCCTCTTAGTGCTTAATATTAGTGATCTCTTGTGTTTTAGCTTTCTTATCCCATTTATTTTCAAATACCCACCGTTTTGTAGTAATAAGTGTTCAATGTTTTTCCTTTAAATGTTCCCCATCCATTTTTCCTTAAAACATGTGCTATTTCATTATGCTGGTCAAGAAAAAGGATGGACTAAATTCTTTATAATGGAAGAGTTGTGCTATAATAAAATAGTTTTAAAAGTTTTACTAATTAAGTCCATAAAATTTAGGCTTGAATGATAAAGGTGCCGCTAGCTTTTTTCTATGAAACAAAAACTAGAACATGTCATTTAATGAATTTGTAGTGAAGTATGGGTTTTGATCTTTATACCTGTTAAGTTGTAATTTTGCATTCATTTGGTGTATAAATCTCTGTCATATGTTGAATTTATTATTCAAAATTGATGGATTTGTATCTTAATTGTTCTCAGATGATTTTTAACACTGAAGAGATGAAATTGAATCAAAAAGATGCAAAAGAAACAAAGATAACCCGAAATTCCAAATTGACAACAAATTCAATGATTAAGCATGGGCACGTGCAAGGATGGAATTAATCTACAGAATTTGTATTTAAGTTCAAATTCGAGATTTTCACATTCTTTGAAGATCAGATTGCTATCTTATCAATGGGATCTGCAACTTGAAGTGGGATAAGGATTATATGATGAAGGGGGGAAGAGAAGGAATCGAAGAAAAGCATAAAAGGGGAGTCACGTGTACTGTTCATATACACTATTCATACAGCATAATTTAGGACTAGTTTAGTTTTCTGCATTTTTTCTTCTTTTGGTTTTCTTGACAGCCATAGTTAGCTTCCAATTCCTGCAATATTTTTCTAAGTATTTTCGGATTCTTTAGAGAAAGACCAGGGATGGAGATTTTACATTTGGTTAATTTTCTGTCTTCCACTTTTGTTATAAGTAGCTAATTTCCTTTTCATGGTTGAGGGGAACCATGTTATCATCTATTATGTGTGAGATGTTTCAATAAAGTTTGTTTAGTTGATGAACATTGAGTGTCTTCCGAATTACCTTTTCTAATTGAATTGATTGATTTCTAGGTGCGCAACTAGGAGTTGATTCGTTTAATAGCTAGATTAATGAAATATGACGTTCAGTTTTGTTAATCACAAGTAACAATTAGGATTACCTTCTTTACGTTAGAGTGGGAAATTCTAAGAAGATACTCATCTTGATTAAATGCATGTCCTACATGTGTTATCTTGTTCGTTGGTTTCTTGGTTCTTAAAGCTATTATTCAATTGAATCTACGATTGTATCTAGGTTGTTGATTAATAAGAATGCGTAGAATACATGTTTCTATTTATTTACACTTAAGAGAAAACATCCCTCAATGAATGTTTATTGATGAACTGAATTTTATATCAAGGATCCATTTTAGTGTGATAACATCGGTGACCCGAAACAGAGGTTTGCGTATTAAATTTTCAGATCAAATTACTTTAGTTAAATTTCGATTTTTTGTTATTTCTACACTTTTAATTTACGTGAATTGAAAACCCCCTTCGCTACTTTATTTTAGTTTTGAACTCGTTAACTCTTTGTCATTAAAAATTCCTCGTGGTAATGATACCCACTTCCCACTACTACATTAATTTGTATTAACAGAATTTGGTTTCTTTTTGAATTTGATTGCAGGCGACAGCAGTACCAATACCAAACCAAAGTTGTTCCATCTAAGGATAAACTATGATCAAATGATATCCCTGAGATAAATACTAAAATATAATAGGAATATATTATAAGATAAATCCATCCATTCTCCCACCGGGTCCATAAATATGGAAATCATATATGTTGTTATTCGTTACTTGCACTATGTCATCACATATTCCATTATAAGGAGATTTAAAAAAAATGACATGGTTATACCTTATGATCTATTGTATCTTAAGATCATGAAACCTTAGATTTTTCTTTACAATATACTTAAAGAATATGGAAAAACAATGAATATAAGCTATTTTCTAGGACAGCTGCTAACTGAGTTATCATAGAAGTTTGATTGTCTATGATAACATCACGAATTTGACAATTGGTTCTTTTACACTTAACATAGACTTTAAGGTGATAAAAGTGGACATGGTGAGAAAAGTCAATGATGAATATATGTTAACTTGGAGTATATGATACCTAATTGAGAATATAGAGGCTTCTACACACCAAAAACAAATCAAACTCATATAGGACAAGATCAAGGTACAAATTAAGATCAATGTGATATTGAGGAAACTAAAAAATGCTTTGATATCATTGCAAATCATCTGGACCAATTAGAGGAGAAAGTTTCTCATTATCTTATTGATAAGAAGACTTCCAAAATACCACTATATCTTACACCTAATTTTGTGGTCATGGTATTCTCTAGATATGATGTTGATACTATTTATACTTAATTATGGTATAAACATATTAAAGTAAAGTTGATATTTATTTGTATAGTGTAATGAAAAATTAAAGTAAAGAAAATACTCATTTATATATTATGATGATATTTCTTATATAGATTTGTAGTATAATTTCTATAGAGTCATAGTATTCTTTATAAGTTATGATGGTATTCTTCATACTCAATCGTGGTATTAATATATTAAAGTAAAGGTGGTATTTATTTCTTTGCACTCAATTGCCTTATTTTATGATTTCCATGCTTTAATATATTAAAAATATAACAAAACTATTGAACAAGTGTATTATATTAAATACGAAATATTCTTTTTCGCAGGTCCTATTTTATGTTGAAGAACGTCGCTCATCCTTCTCTTTTGTAGTCTACAGTTGTCCGTCTATCAAGGTAAGTCGTCCTACTAATGTCTACCATATGTGTTGCTTTAATAATACGATTATGATGTGTTTAGGTTTTGTGTGAATGCAAAGGAGGTCTTGATTTTGTATTGTTGTTTAGAATATTCTTATAATCATTGATGATTTTTTATGTTCTTCTTTCATAGTCTAAGTATTTATGTTTAGGTTTTGTTTGAATCATTGATGAGTAGATGTATGATTTCATAAGTAGTTACTGTATGTGGAATGAGTTAAAGATCTTATGGATGATTTGAGGTATAATAAACCCTGAGGATGATATATAGGCTAGAAACCTATGAGATAGATCCCATGAGGCTTATCGGTGAAAAATTCCACAAGCCTAGGAGTCACAACAAGAATTTGCTTTCTTGATTCACATGTGTATACAATGCCACGTACCATAGTATTAAAATCAATTGTAGGTGATTAATTGAATTGACTAATACTTAGGGGATATTGTATAAAGTAAAGGTTAAATGTTTTGTAAACTTAGGGGACATGAAGGATACTAACTATGAAATCACTTTTTTAAATTAATAGTTTTTCATAAATGAGTAATGTTGATAGATCTTAGATGTATAGAAAATTAACACTTGATGGTTTCATTAATCTTGAGTTTGTTGAGGGAGTTGAAGCTTTTATTCATTATGCATCAACCTACATATATGGATGGCCTAAAGATCAGATGGCCATGTAAAAAGTGCAAACATATTCATTTCCTTCCTATTGATGAAGTGAATGGCCATTTTTTGAGAAAAGGGTTTGTTCCAAATTATTTTGAGTAGACATGACATAGGAGCCATTAATTTGTAGCACCTTAAGGGGTAATGAAGTAAACTCATTAGTAAATGTGAATGAGTTTGAAGGGGGGATTAGATTTAGAACAAATAATGTGGGTGCAACTAAAAATCCTTACATGCAAATGGTTTATGATGCAACTGGTTATACCTTTCAAGAAAATATAAAAAATCTTGAAGAAGAACCAAACTCACATGCAAAACAATTTTTTGACTTACTACACTCAGCTGACCAAGAATTATAGCCAAATTATGAGACAATGACTCAATTGTCTTCAATTGCTCAAATATTAAACATAAAGTATAAAGAACATATATCTGATTGTAGATTTGATAAAATTATTGGATAGTACAATAAATCATTGCCGCTTGATCATACAATGATTGATAGTTTTTACAATATGAAGAAACTTATTAGGGGTTTTGGTTTGCCATTGAAAAAATTAATTGTTCCAAATGGGATGTATGTTGTATTAGAGAAATGATGTGGAATTATTAGAATGCAAATTTTATGGTCAATCTAGCTTCAAGCCTAGAAAGCATTTTATGAAACAGAAATTAGTACCCTGGAAGTGGATGTATTATTTCCTGCTAATTCTGAGACTTCAAAGACTATATACTTCTGATGTTACTGCATCTCATATGAGATGACATAATGAACACAAACAGGAAGATGGAATAATGAGTCATCCATCGGATGCATTGGCGTGGAAACGTTTCAATAACACCCATTATGAGGTTGTAGCTAAAAGTCAAAATGTTAGGTTGGGATTGTCGATGGATGGATTCCAACGTTTGGTCAATCCGGCCAATAATATTCATCATGGTCAATCATAATTACTCCTTATCATTTGCCTCCATTGATATGTATGAATGAGGCATATATGTTTTTGATAGTGATTGTGCTAGGGCCTATAAATCCAAAGCATAAAATTGATGTATTCTTAAAATCATTGGTATCTGAATTGCAGCATCTTTGGGAATATAGTGTAAAGACATATGATGTGTCTCCGAAAAAATTTTTTATGTTGAGAGTAACTTTGATGTGGACTATTAGTGATTTTTTGATATAAGCTATGTTGGCTAGATGGAGCACAGTAGAGAAATTGGCTTGTCCTTATTGTGGCTATAACAGCCCAGACTACCCCGCCCAACCAAGCCCTCATAATTTTGCTCTTCCCACACCTTGGAAAAACTCGTCTATGAGGAAGAGGTATCCATAGCCTTATAAGGCGTACTTCATTCTCCTCTCCAACCGATATGGGATCTAACAGTGGTAATGATTTTGATGAGTTTTATCTTCCAAATGGGGGCAAAACATGTTAGTTTGATAACCACAGGAAATTTCTTCCTCCAAATCATCCATTTAGACGCAATAAACAAAAGTTTATTAAGAGTAGGATTGTACAAACACCTCCTCCCTCTCACAAAGCTGGTGAAGAGATATTGTAGGAGATTGATGAAAGTTACAGAATTTGAAGCTAATGAAGTTAATATAAGCATTAGTAAAAACTTTGGTCGGAGAAAACGGAGCATCTTTTGGGATTTGCCATATTGGAAAACTAATTTGATACGTCATAATCAAGATGTGATGCATATTGAAAAAATATTTTTGACAATTTGTTCAATACCATAATGAACATTGAAGGGAGGGTAAAAGACGATGCAAAATCACGAGCTGATTGGAAATTTTTTTGTAGAAGGATGAGTTAGATAAAGATCTTCTCACCGGTTAATATCCAAAAGCATGTTACACTTTGGACAAAAAACAAAAAGAAATATTTTATGAATGGTTGAAAAGTCTAAAGTTTCCAGATGGTTATATTTCAAACTTGACAAGGTGTGTGGACATAAGGAAGTAAAAATTATTTGTGATGAAAAATCATGATTGTCATGTGTTTATGCAAAGGCTAATTCAAATTGCATTTTGGAAGTTGCTACCGAACAAAGTTTGGGAAGTTATAACAGAATTAAGTTTGTTTTTCAAAAGCTTAACATCAACTGAAATAAAGTTGGCTAAAATGGAAAATCTAGACAGGGGAATTCCAGTAATTTTGCCCAAATTAGAAGGGATTTTCCCTCTAAACTTTTTTGACTATATGGAGCATCTACCTGTGTAGTTAGCACATGAGGCTAAACTTGCTGGTCTAGTTTAATATTGATGGATGTATCTGTTTGAGAGGTAATTATAGTAAATATTTAAATTCAAGTAATAACATATTGTAATAACAAAATTGTAACAACCGTATTCGCTAATGTAGTTATTTGCATCATTTGAAGAAAAATGTAAGAAATAAGGCCAGAGTTAAAAGTTAGATATGTAATGCTTATTTAGTGGAGGAAGCAATTTTGTTCATATTATTTTGAGCTGCATGCATATACAAGAGAAAGAAAAGTTCCTCATAATGACGATGGGGGAGGAACGGGTGATGCTGATGGTAACTTATCCATTTTCACTTATCCTAGATGAATATATAGATGTTCAATAAGAAGAATGTTAATAGAGGAAGAAATAGAGGCTACCCATGGTTATATTTTGTTTAACTGTCAAGAGGTTCAAACTTTATGCAGTAAGTTGAAGTTGATTTTGAAATTGATTATTTGGGTTTTAAATTTTATTGGGTTTTGAATTTTAGTGTTATTCACAACTGAAATATATAATAATATTTTTAGATTATACGAGGAATGGATGGTCATAGCATGGCAACAGTAAATAATGAGGTTTGCATACAGGGAGAATTGATAGATTACTATAATAAAATTATTGAGATACTTGAAATTGAGTACCCTGCATTGCTAATAAAGAGGAGTGTGATATTTAAGTGTGACTGGTTTGATCCAACTCCTAATGTTGGTACAAAAGAGCATAGCTGATACAATCTAGTTGAAATCAACCAACAAAGAAGATTTAGACAACTTGAACCTTTCGTGTTGACGATGTAAGCGATCCAGGCGTATTATGTCTCTTTTCCTATCTTACGACGAGATAATTCAGATTAGTTGGTATTTATGAAGTTAAACTTACAGGTGTGTTTGAATCATATGGAAAAGGAGAACAGAGAATTGAAAGTAAAGCATTTCAGGAAGATGTTTGTGAAATAAATGCATCTGTTACATATGACAAGAATGAACCTTTGAACGATCTAAATAATTAATATATTGAAATTTCATCTAGAGAGGATGGGGAAGGCGAGAGATCTGAAGAGGAGCCTGAGTCTGATTTTAATTCTTCAAACAAAGAAGATGATGATTTTGATTTACAATTAAGTGCTAATAATGATTAATTTGTGTTTGTAATAAAATATTATATTTAAAACATCAATTATTAAATCAACAATATATTATTACGTATTGAATTAAAATTATTATATTTTTGGAATATTCAATAAAACATGAATTTCAGGTTAAAATATGCTACCAAAGAGAAAACAGGATATGTTGCGACCAAAGTTCAGACCACGATTTAGAGCTAGTTACTTTCCAAGTGAAGCATCGCATTCTACAATTGCAACAGAATCAGATGTTGTACCTCCAACTACTACACATACAGATGAGGCATCACCTTCTATACCTACTACTACACCATCCAATAGCTTTGCACCATCCATCATCCTTATACCGACAGAGATATTAAGGGTAAACATTGCGGATGAAAGAGATGGCCTCCAGCTTGAAGCTGAGGGAGTTGATGGAAGAACTTACATCACAATTGTCAGCAATACATAAGTGAAAATGCATGAAACACCATATGTTTATAATTAAGTTATAGGTTTAAATTTAAAAATGATATAAAATTATTTTTATAATAGGTTGATTATGTCTAGACTGTGCTTAAGAAACATGACATCTAAGTTCAAGGAAAAGATTGATCTTGAGGGTTATATATGGAAGAATATCTCTCAAGCTACAAAACATTTTTATTATCAAGAGTTTAAGGTACAAAAAATATATTTTTTGTAATTAATTTTTATACATTAATTAGATAAATATTGTAAGTTATAAGTACTTATCGTATGTTTTGCCTTTTTGCTCATAAAGAATTTTTTTGGGAATTTGAATTTGATGTGATTATTTATAAAGTATGGGAGAGACGAGTTCGTATACATTATAGAGACTTTGTTGGTGCGATACACAAGACTGGTGTATGACTTCCTTATATTTCTGAAGAAATATGGAGTTGCTGGCAATAGTATTGGACGTCACCCGAGGTAATGTCCATTTTAGAGCTTAATTCTACCAATATACATAGAGGACTGGGGGGAGAGAGTCTTCTCGTGCACACTGAAGGATCTATTACCCACCAAGCATGTAGAGAGACTTATAAGTATCTATACTTTACACTTATATTATGATTTTTTTTTACTTTGATGTATTTCAATTTAATTTGATGGGTGAATTTTGGAATGAAAATATGTGTATTATGGAGAATGATAATGTTATAATTATTTGGTGCCATATATAGTTGTGTTGTTGAGTTACTTTCTTTATTCAACAGGGGGTAAATATTATAAAAATAGAGAAAATTCTGGTGAAATTTTTGTAAATTGTAGTTCCCTTATAACATTTATTCTTATGCAGGAAAATTCTATGGGCAGGAAGCCTACACCCTGTCAGCTCTTTTGCACACTCACACTAAGAAGTATGACGGTGTGACCTTCATCAACACTAGATGTAGAGAATTAAATGTTTATGAAATTTATTCTTTAATATTAATGCTTAATAATTATCACTTATTAACATAAACATTGCCTTCGGATAGGTCCAAATATAAGAAAGCATTTAACGACAGTTTTAACATTTTGAAGATGTTGATGAGAGAGTAGAGAACTAAATATATGTGAAATTTATGCTTTAATATTAATGTTTAATAATTATCACTTATTAACATAAACATTGCCTTCTGATAGAACCAAATACAAGAAAGCATTTAATGACAGTTTCAGTAGTCTGAAGATGTTGATGAAAGTTAAACATATCTTCATACAGTGGTTGGTAGGGATCACTGTGGAAGGATCTTTAGCATAGGTTCATTTGCGAACACATGTTATTCGCAATCTGTCACATCCAATACAGCAGCATCTAGTAGGCAGTCAGCATCCAATGAATTCCATGAGCTTTGGAGCACAGTACAGGCACTGGCAACTTAGTTGCAATAGTCGATGGAGTACACAACCCAGCTCCGTAATGAGATGGATGAGTTAAAGGGGAAGGGCAGCACCTCATTACAACATTCAGAGCACCTGCTTTCACCAAATGAGTAGTGTAGTTGTAGTCGTTTTGTATTAATTAAATACTTATTGTTATAGATAATAAAATTTTTTATCAATTAAGATAATTTTTACTTTATATCATCAGTCAAATTTCTGTTTTAACAAATTAAATGTAGAAACAAATCAAAATATTTTTAACAGATAACTGATAACTGTATAAATTATACATCAATCATAAGATTATCAAATAAAATTAAATGTAGGGAAAATATTAAAAAATAATATCAGCAAATTTACCGATAAAAAAACAAAATTCGTCGATAAAATGCTGAATTTACTAACGGATAACTAAGATCCATCAGTAAAATTAGTCGTGAATTTATCGACGGATTTAGGAAATCGTCGGTAATGTTACCGATGGAGGAGCATTGTCCGTTGCTACATTTACCAACCGAAACAAACATTCAGTCACTGAATTTACCGACAGAGCAAAAGTTACCATCTTTAAATATAGGGACAAAATAGAAAGTCCGTTGGTAATTTAGCGACAGAAAATTTGTAATCTGTCATCAATTATTACCTACGACCGTTTCTCCGACGACTTATTTCTTCGGTAAATTTCGTAGCCAACTTAGCTTGCCGACGATAAACGTTCACATTCTGTCGGTAATTTCCGTCACTAAATCCCATTTTCTTGTAGTGTAAGTATCTTAAACTTTCTTCAAGACCTTTAAACAAAGTTAGATCTACGCTCTCCTATCCATTAAACTTAAACAACTTTATTCCACACTTCTTAAGAGTGTTAATTGACTTATTGTCTAGCATATTAAACTTCTTAAGCACCCCTTTTGTATAGCTTACTTGAGTCATAAAAATTTCATACTCCTCTTGCTTTACTTCAATTCCTAAATACTAAGTTATCAATCACATATCACTCATCTCAAATTCTTGGGTTAAGGAATCTTTGAATTCTTCAAACATCTTTAGATTGTTGCTTATGAGATAAGATCGTCCATATAGACATAAACAAACAAAAGATCATTTTTATCCTTTTTAACATAAAGAGAATATTTGTATAAGCATCTCATATAACCATTCTTTTGAAAGAAAATGTCGATTAAGTTATTCTAAGCCCTTATTGCTTAATGTAAGTCCATATAACGTCTTCTTTAACTTGAACACTTTATTTTCTTGGGCTTCAACCATATAACCCTTTTGTTGCTTAATATAAATTTCTTTTTGTAAATAATTATTGGAGAACAGACTTGACATCTAATTGATAACCAAATAAAAATTTTGGGAAATAAGATTTATTAATAAATAAATTATTTTCAAATGAGCAATAAGGACAAATACTTTTTTATACTCAATATCTTACTTTTGCTCTCCATGAAAGTTAAGGATTCTCTTAGGTCAAAACTCTAATTATTGCTGACACAACCAGCACGTTTTTGGGCCGTGTTAGCACTAGGGAATGGGTAGGATTAATGCCACCAAAACCTGTAGTAAGCCTAACTTTTCTATATTCTACTGAAAATCTGGTGTGACCTATTTGTTTGTCTGGTTAATCCTTATACCTGCTTAATAGGTTGTAAGAAGTAAGGACCCAAGTCTGCAATTCTCACTTACCT
>JAOQMS010000007.1:2023440-2034049 GCA_027563885.1 Erythroxylum longipes
CCTCATTTAGCTTCACCGTGGCATACTCCTCAAGCCTCCTCTTATTAGACAAAATTTCTTTCAAAAACTTAGCATAAAAAGGCATCTGCGCTATGGCCTCAACACTAGGAATGTTTATATGCAACTTTTTAAATATCTCAAGAAAACGACCAAATTGCTTATCTAATTGCGTACCTTTTAACCTTTGAGGATAAGGAATCCAAGGTCTTACCGGATGTGTGATGGGGTCAGCAAATAACCTTGGATGATCCTCTTTTTCAGTTGGTGCTTTCTTGGCCTCCTTGCCACTCTCTCGACTCTCCTCTTCTTCACTCTTTTCCACTTCTTTATCCTTCTGCTTCTCCTTAACTTCTTCAAGTTGTCTGCCAATCCTTAATAAGATTGCATTTACATGTTCTCTTGGGTTGGCCTCAGTAGTGCTAAGCAATGATCCTGAAGGTCTTTCCTTTAACAAAATTGCAATCCGGCTCATCTGATTCTCCAAATGTCTGATAGAAGATTCTTGGTTCTGCATCCTAACCTCAGTAGTGGAAATGTACTTCAAGAGTAGCTCTTCAAGATTAGATTTCTCTGGTGGTGCAGGATTAGGAGGCTTGAAACCTGGAGGCGGCTGTCTCTGAACATTGGATGACTGTGGTTGTGCCACCTGATCATTACGCCACGAGAAATTTGGATGATTCCTCTACTCTGGGTTGTAGGTATTAGAATATGGATCTCCTCGCTGTCTGTTATAATTTCCCACATAATGGGCCTCTTCCGTCTCTTGGGCAAAAGGATTCCCAACTTGACATTCAGAAGATGCATGGGAATCTCCACTACAATGCTCGAATATGGCATAACTCCTCAATGAAGAACTAGCCCTTCCTTTTACACTGTGCATCAAATTATCCATCTTTTTCATCAAAACATCCATCTGAGCAGATAAAGCCACTGTATTGTCGACTAAATGAGCTCCTATAGGTCATCTGGGATGCCTTTCTATATGATACTGAAAACTGCTTGTGGCCTCTCATCAATCAACTTGTAGGCTTGATCTGACGTCTTTCTCATTAAACTACCTCCTGCGGTAGCATCAATGGTACTCCTGGTCGATGGGTTCATTCTAGTATAAAAAGTATTGACCTGCTGCTATGTAGAGAACCCATGACTAGGACACTGTTCCAACATATCCTGAAATCGCTCCCACGCTTCATATAAACTTTCGTTTTCATATTGAGTGAAAGAAGTGATCTCATTCTTTATCTTTGCAACCTTGGCAAGAGGGAAAAATTTCGCCAAAAATAATCTTATCATCTCATCCCATGTAGTAATCGATCCCGATTGCAAACTAGCCAACCATGCTCTGGCCTTGTCCCTTAAAGAAAATGGGAATAACCTTAATCTCACCGCATCTTCCGATACTCCATTCTGCTTGAACAAATCACAAATATCCAAAAACGTCTCCAAATGGGTGTTCGGATCCTCTAAAGGCAATCCTCCAAATTGAGATGCCCTCACCATGGATGTAATGCTGTGAGGAATCTCAAAACTCACAGCTGTGATCGTTAGCCTTATAATGGGAGGCAAGGGTCTATTGTTGTGTCCCATAGTCAAATCCATCATGGTCAGCTCCCTTCGCTCTTCAGGTCATGCTATTAGGCCCTCATTGTGTTGTTCCATCTCTACAAACTGCTCTTCTTCAATCCTTTCTACTATGTTACTACTCCGAGCCAATCGGGTTTCCTTATGTAACCTGCGAGCAGCTTTTTCAATCTCAGTATCTAGTAACAAATTCTCGAGCTTTTGACCACGAGTGAGTATAAACAAAATGAAACAGATAAAATCAAATAATAACAAAACTAAGAAATGTAAATGAAGCACACCGAAATAAAGCAATCAAGCAAAAAACTAAAATACACAAATAAACAACGAAGCAAAAATTAAATTTGAGAATTAATACCGTCTAACCTAATGACTCAGAATAAGGAATTTATTCCTCGACAACGGCGCCAAAAACTTGTTGTGGTCTAAACAAAACAATATAAATTAAATTCTATCTAGACTAATTAGAGGCAAGCGCACCCCGTCGACAAGTAATATAAATTGGTAAGAACCGGATATCGTACCCAAGGGAAAATCCAACATGTAAGACAATTAAATTAAATGATGAAAAATTACTCGAACGATTAAGAATTGATTGATTTGAAAATAAAATAAATTGAAGTAAGCAAATTAAGGAAATCTGAAAAATGCAAGGTATGAATTAAAACGACTAGATTTAATCAAATGATAAAAAAAATCGGTTAAGGTATTAGATTTCCATTGGATTGGACACTAAAAATAAAATTGTAATGGTGAATTGATTTAGGAAATACTTCACTTAAGCAAGTCGAACCCAATGTTCATGAGTGTTCCCTTCTCTTCTAATTCCAAGTCACCTACTTGGTTCATAGATAATTCGAAATAAAAGGCGTTAAATACAAGAAGCCTAAAATTAAGTTCATTAATCTTGGGTATCCTCACACAAGATCCTAAGGTTGGACTACACTTTAGTCTCAAGTATGTTGCTTGATTAATTTTCTGACGAATTAAATACCATTGGTTGTGGCATTTAATTATCTAAAGTTTTAATCTAGGTGATCAAGCTAAATTATGACTAAATATGAATTCAATCAAGCAAAAATCAATACCACAAAAATTGTCCTAATCCAATATCAATCTTAACCTTAACCGAAAAGAAAAAATGACCCACACATATATATCAATGTAACATAAATCATGGTCATAAAATATGTTTGCATTGATTAAATCACGAAATTAAAATAAATATGGAATAAAAAATTTAAGAAAACAAATTTAAAACACCCCTTTTTCTGCAGCTAAATTTTCTCTACTGTCTTCTTCACGAAACTCTTCTTCTTCAACTTGTTAACGCCACCAACTACTTCAACTTCCTCCAGCTGCTTGTGTCTCCTTTAAGACCACCAGGTCATGTTCTTTTCTTTTTTGTTTAAACCACCAGCTGCTTCATTATTCTCTCCCTTTCCATAGCTGCTCACGTATTTCTTCAAATTTACCAGCTGCCATCTTTCTCTCCACTTGCGTCATTCTTTTCTTTCCATGTAGCTGCTTGCATGTTATCTCCTATACCACTAGCTTAACGTTTTTGCTTCCACGTCCTCCTTCTCCACCAGCTTTCTTCTTTATTCTCTTCTTGACCAGCTACTTACGTAATCTCCTTTAACTCTCTAGCTCCCTCATTGGCTACATTATTGGTCAGCTTATGTATGTTTTATGGGTGTATGTTAAGTCGGTGATAGAGTTGATCTCTTTTCGTTCTTTTTTTATTCCATCTTTCAGCTCAAGTTCACGCCTCACTTCACGCCACTTGCTGCCAACTTCTCCAGCTGTCACGTTGTTGCTTCATCTCCACCAGCTACTTTCTTTATTTTATATCTCCACTAGCTGCTTGAACATCTTCACACCACCAGCAGCTACAACAGCTATGTGTTTTTAACTCCTCTAGTTGCTAACATAGTTAATCTCTAGCTGCTTCTTTTTTCTCACATCTCCACCAGCTCAACGTGTCCCTCTCTTTTTAGTATAACGTTTTTTCTCTCTTCCAAAAATGTTAACGTTTAAATGTTAATGATTTTATTCATCCAATATGTGCCTAAATTAAAACAAATAACTCTTAATTAGTGTAATTCAAACATAAATGGACAAAAGTCTAGCAATTTATCTATCAAAAATTTGATACAAAATGTCCATTAACAATCAGTAATGTTCAACTGGAGTTTCTTAAGGTAATTCCAAAATGTGGTTCTTTGAAAGGAAAAATTATTCGAATAAATAAAGGTTATGTGAAAGTGAGTTATAAATGAAGGCACAAAAAGGTACAAATGAATAAAGTGATAAGTTAAATGAGATTTTAGGAGATAAGCTACCTTAAGATCAAAAGACATTATGATTATTCCTTTTTAATAAGCTTGATAGTTTCTTATTATGGTCCAGCTCTTGTCTAAAAGCCTAATTTGTTCTTCAAGCTCCTAACTTTTATTTTTGTTTTAAAAAGACCAAAAATAAAGGCTTTTTGAATCTTAGGTAATCGCTAATTACTGTTTGTTAAGGCAACTGAGGCCTCAAACATTCTAAGAAATGATTATTTATGTTGAGATCAGGGGCTAATGTTAGCCCTCTTTTTGGATTTTCTTCTTGGCAATCTTTTGCAAGAGGCTTAATTGATCTCCTCTAAGGATGAGAACGAGCGTGAACTAGATGGAAACAAAGAGGATTTATAATCCAAGTCATTAGGTGAGACTAGAGAAGATTTGGTGTCAAGATTTAAAGTTTGATGTACTAAAGGGATAGATAAGTTATCAACAAAAGGAACAATTTCTAACATCTTATGAGTGGAAGAGGAGATTGTCATTTTTCTCCAAAATATCTTTATCTTAAGTGACATTATTAAGTTAATATATGAAACACTATGTTCAACAGAATGGTAAAGTGACTGAAAGAGTCAATTAAATCAATTGAACAATCAAAGGATGAAGAAAATGAGCAAAGAGGAGCATATATGCAATTTAAGTAAAGAACTAAGAACAAGAAGGAATCAAGAATATCAAGACTTAAAAAATAATTATAATCCCTCTAGTAACCTTATATTAGTCATTTAAATGAATTAAAAGCTTAATCATTGGATGATCATTTATATACATGACATAATGCATAAATCCTTCTATGATCAAGAGAAATTTTGTTTTGATCTTTAAAAAAACCTCTTAATCTTTAAGCAAACTCTTAAAAAACTGTTGAAATAGATTAGAATCAATTTTTGTGAAAGGAATGTGTTTTAATCTTTAAAAGAACTTGAAAATTTTAAAAAATTTTTGGAAATGTATTTTTATATACACTAATCAATCGATATACGCACATGGTCAACCAATATGTCACACACATTAGTTGACCAATATATAGATTAGTTGACCAATTATACTGTTACTAATTGAAACAATTAGTGTTTACTTGTATTCATTAGTTTGGGTTCTTTTAAGTATAAGTAAACCACATATGAGTTGTCGGAAGAATTTTGGGTATATTAAAGAGTTACTAAGAGCCTTAATAAGCTAAAGAATGCATATTTGCATTATGTAATACATATTGAGACTTTTTTAATGATGTGAATAAGAGAAAGATGTTTTAAGTTATACACTTAATGCAATTAGAAAATTTGCTTGAGATGCACTTTGTAAGGGTTCCTTTTGACCTTAAATAAGATTTATAAAGGATTACTCTTTACCAGTGATAAAGCAAGATAATTGTAAGAGCTTCTCTCACCTATGACAAAGAAGATGTTATAGATGGTTGTTCTTCACCAATTCATGGAAGAAGATAGCGAATTCTTATGTGAAACTTATAGAGTGGATATAGGTCAAAGATTGTTTAGTCAACCCACAATAAACTAGTTTTGTCTTTCTTTTGATATTGGTATGTTTGTTTATGATACTTTTATATTAATTTGCTATAATTATTTATTAGAATATAAAATTCACACATTAGTTTATAAATAAGGCAAAAAATGAGTAGACACAACTCACTCCCTATTGTATGCCATGAGAGACCAACAAGAATCTTATTTCATGAAAAGTTTCAGTCGCATCCTCTATAAAATTGGTATCAATAACTTCAATTTTTTGCTTGAATTGTTATTCTTTTAGCCATGTTCTATCTAAAAGCTAGTCAAACTAGAGCATCTGTTATGACTTAATTATAGGTTGATTCTAGTTGAACTAATAGGATACTTTTGAAATATTTTCTTGGTAAGTTTCATTATGAACCACTTGCATATTTTCTACAGTATATATGGATGAAAATTATGTTGTTTTGCAAATCTAACAACATAGTTAAGGAAAAAAGTACTTTGCAGAGAGTTACACACAAAAAGATGATAAATATTTTAAATACTTTGGAAAGGGATATATTAGGTATATGTAATGAGTGTTGTAACCCAATGTTTCATGATATATTTTTCCCAACAATTTATTAATTTTGTTATCTTCATTCATATTTATATATATGTATGTATGTATGTATGTATGTTAATGTGTATAATAACATCACATATTTTTGTCTTCTTCTATATTTGATACATCAGTATCCTATTCACATTTTGGATAGAGTTGTGGGATTCTATTGTGCAGGTATATATGGAACAAATTAATTTCAATTAGCATTATTGAATGAGAGAAAAAATAGACTTGCAAAGGAAGATGAATGGCCAAAGCAACATGCAAACAAGTTATTATTTAAATTTTAAATTTATTTATACACACTACTCTTTATTATTGTTTATGATGATATATCATAGCACTATTTGTGGATTATAGCTCATTGGTAGAGATTTAAGTATTGACAATATCATGCTTACGAGTTTCTTAATAAAAAAATAAAGGAGTGCCCTGATTGATGAGAAGGAAAATGGCAAGAAACAGAAACGTAAAGTCATTGGACTCGTTGATGATGGCAAGACAAGAGCGAAACATCTGACAGAAATGATGAACTAAGACATACAAAAATGTAAATTTTAGACTTTAAAACTAACAATCAATCAATTACCCTTACCTAGAATTATGAGTTGCATGAATATGTAATTATCTTGACCTGTTCTAACAAATATTTTGCGGCAGACTAATTTCTTTACTTAAACGAAGAGATATTTACACTTCAAGAAAATAAGACAATCCGCGGCGTTTTATTAATAAGACGTGAATTGTGAAGACTTTTCGTGAAATTTAAAAAACGTTGCGAAAAGTTTGCATTTTCTGTGATGTTTTAATAAAACGTCGCAGATTTGTAATACCTTTCGTCGTGAAATAAAAACAATAAAAACCCCAACGTTTTATTCAATAAAACGTCGCAAATGACATTTGCTTTTTGTTTAATTAAACATTTTGGTGTTCTCGCGCGTTTCTTCTATGGTTTCTTCTCTGTGTGTTTTGGGCGAATCAGTTAGTAAAGCTCCCGGGGACATTTGAAATTGAACATCGATGGCTTCTGGACATGGGAGACGCCGCTGTGACAACCTTGTACCTCTGGTTAGGTTTTCTTCTTTCTTTCCTTCTTTTGTCTCATGTCAACGCTAATTAACAACAGCAATATCTCTTTATCCTTCTCTCTTTAACCTTTAATCTCTCTTTGTCTCTCCTCTCTCTACTCTGTAGACCCGATGTCAAGTTACCAACAAGCGAAATCTTGTTGGGAATTCACTCAGGTCACGGAAGAATCAACTTCGTCTCCGGTTTCGGTTCTCTGAATCGTCGCCAGTGTTGCAGAGTGGGGAAATTGTTGAAGCAAAGGAGAATTCTTATAAAATTCTCTCTCTCTATCTGAATGATTTTTTGTTTTGTTGTTAATTAATAATTAGGGATTGTGGTTAGATAGAAGCAAACGAAAAGGGGGAAAAAGTACTACTAAAAAATTCTCTCTTTTTCACTGTCTCTATCATAGGTTGGTGAGCAAATAATAGCTTCTTCGTAAATGCAAAGCTAAAAAGAGGTTCGAGTTTTGGTCACTTTTGTGAAAATCCTTGGTTCTAACTTCTTGTTCCTTCTTTAATCATTAACAAGTTTCTTCCTTGATCCTCTCTGGCTTAGTTTAGTTTCATTTCTTTGTTAGATTGTTTGCTTCTTTTGTTTCTCTCTCTCTCCCTCGGCAAATTCTGGATTTTGTGTGATTCTGGCTGGGGGAGGTGGAATTGGAGATGGAGGTGATGCGTACAGAGTTCTTTTGAGAGGTATGTATGTTTTTCCCAATTGTGTTCGGTTAATTTTGTTGTAGAAAGTTTGTGACTTTTTAAATTAAAATTTCAAGGATTGTTGTTGTGAGAAAAGATGGGATTTTTTGGGGGTTAACTTTGGGATCGAGTTCTGAAAATGGGATCGAGTACCTCTGGTAGTGTTGAAAGACATCTTAATGATTACATCTGCTTCAGCAAGAGTCATATTTTCTGCCTTATATCTCTTGGTGAATGTTTGGTCCTTCGCCTTGGGAGAATTCCATTTTCATACTTGAAGGACATACATATGAGATTCATGAAAAATTATGGCCGAATGGTCTTCTTTCCCATTAGGCATGATTACCGTATATGCCCTTTTAGAGAGAAATTTCAGTCGAATAATAGATCCTTGTGTGATAATTTTTATTTTCATTTTCCGGGGAGAAAATGTAACATCCCACTACCATAGGGTACGTACCTAAGCTTTTAGGCACATAACCTACGATAATGGTATGTTGGAGTAATAACAAATCTAAATTACACATATCATCATCTAACATACTCGACATCATTATCATTTCTCTTAAATCATTCACTTCATTCATTGCTAAAACATACATCGTTGGGTTTACAAGAAGTTCTGAATTAAATCATTCAATACAATTTAAGAAAAAATGCAATACAGACGCGAACTGATCCCGATCTCTATCCTTCACTTGTATGCTGTAGGTATACTCCCATTAACCTAACGGGGTAATCTTCTAATCTTGAAAAATAATTGCAAATTTTTGGTGAGTTTTGCGAACTCAGTGAGTGAATCATCATTGATGAATTCACCGGATTACACAAATACAACACATATATCACAGTTATTCATTCAATCAGATAAGCATTTATTCAGAGATTAGCATAACAGAAGATCAGTCATTTCAACTTGTATATCATTCAAACATTGTGCACGTACTTGCATGGGACATGCATGAGACTCATATTCGTTCTTATTATTGTGACTGAGTGCCTTTCACACACATATACAAAGTTTGGCCCATAGGCCTCAATCGGAACAAATTCATGGAGCATAGCTCGACGTACAGAACACATATATCACAGAGCAAAGCTCTACGTGGAAGCACTTCAAACTGGCATCTCAAGTCACAACACCTTTATCTGATCATGCATTTTATGAAATGCATCAAATACTGAATATGTCATACACAAACTCTCATACAAATGTTCAGATCATGGTTTCATAATCATCGGACCTCAGTCCGGTATTCAGCTATCGCTGAGAATCAGATATCATTTAGAAATGCATATCAAAATATCAAATCAAACACTTCCAATACATGCCCAACTATTAAACTCCTCGGACCTCAGGTCCGGCATTCAGAAGCATCACGCAAAACAGTTCAATACACAAAATCATATAATCCTAGGAATCCATCTAGGTTGAGTCACAGTACGCTCTCAGAAGCTATTACCTGGATGGTCCGGTAATGTCCGTCTGTCATCCGATGCGTTCCTCTAAAACAAACAGAACACATTCGTAATTACCATCTTTTGTATAAATGTATCAAAAAAGATCGAAGTATAGGAAATATGCACGATGCATGTTCAATGTCAATTCCGGGGTCTCTTCATAACCTCTCTCTCTCTTATCAAAACTTATTGTAAACCATCAATATCACGATTCACCTCTTTGCATGGCACTCACTCAGGTCTCTCGTAAACTTAGAGTAATGCAATGGATATAGTTTTATTTATGAAAGGTGCATCTTTACAAACGATGCACCCTTACAGAAGAAGACGATTTACAGAAGGAGATGACATCACCCAGAGGGAGCTGACGTCATCACAGAAGAAGTTTTCCTCTTAACATAACTTTTTTTATAGAGATCAGATTCAATTGTTCTTTACATGATTCAAAAGAGGACATCAAGATATACAAATTCCATGAAGAGCTCGAAGGCCAATTTTATCTTCTGAAGGGTCAAAAAGAGGACAGAAGATATGTAATAAACAGTAACACAGAAGATATTTGACAATCTCCATAACTTTCTCTAGAGGGATCGGATCAAGGTGTTCTTTATACGGTTTGAAAGAGAATTATGATATCTAAAACTTTTATGAAGACCTCTAAGGCCAATTCTATCTTTTGAGGGGTCAAAAATGGGACAGAAGATAGGTATAGACGAACATAGAAGAAGCAAAACACAGAAGGAAATGATTTACACAAGAAGATGACGTCACCCAGAGGAAGCTGACGTCATCATAGAAGAAGTTCTTAACTAGTAACATAGAGGAGTCTATGAATAGGAACACAGACGATACTTGTGAACAGTGACACAGATGAAGTCTGTGAACAGTAACATAGACGAAGTTCATTCGTCTGTGAACAGTAACACAGACGGAGAGCATGAACAGTAACATAGACGAATTTCATTCGTCTGTGAATAGTAACACAGACGAAGTTTATAAACAATAACATAGACGAAGTTCATTTGTCTGTGAACAGTAACACAGACGAAGTTCATGAACAGTAACACAGAAGGAGTTCGATCACTTAAGTCGAAAGTAGACAAATGCAAGAAGCAAAAGAAGCAATACACAGACGAAGCCAAAGACAGACAAAGCAAAAGATAGAAGAACCAAAATATAGAGGAAACCAGAACAAAGACGAAGCAATACAGAGGAAGATGACGTCACCCAGAGGAAATTGACGTCATCACAAAAGATACAATACAGAAGACGGGAGGAGCAGAACATATTATCTCTTATGCCTATACGAATTCTATACATCATTTCCATTGCTATTACACTTCCAAACATGCAAGTATCATCTATACTACTCCC
>JAOQMS010000007.1:2034149-2057338 GCA_027563885.1 Erythroxylum longipes
AAGATGGATACATTACTCCAGAGGAGCTTAGAATGGTGAGTAGGATCTCTGTCTGTCAAAGATTCGGCGTTGTAGTTCTTCCCTTCCTGCTTCTATATTTGACCCTTCTACTAGCCAACGAAAGAGTAAAATCATGAGAAATATCTCAATGATGTTTACTTTGCAGCACATTGGTTTAAAAGGTTCCATTGATCCACTGCTTGAGGAGGCAGACATTGATAAAGATGGTAAAATAAACCTTCAAGAATTCGGCAAACTTTTAAGAATGACAAGCATTAGTTCACGTAGTCGCCAGAATCCTTGTATTCAACTGGGTTCCTTGATTTAGTTGGAGACTGACTGGAGTTTTGAGGATTGAGACAAATGAGGACGTAACAAAAGTTGGCTTTGTTTTTTTCCTCTGAAGGACAAACAAGTCTTAAAGCCAGGACATAATTGCTATGGTGATTGCTATCTCAAGCTCCTCTTTCTGAATCTCAAATTGGAGATAGTGACTAGTTGCAGAATTAGTGATTTACCAGTTTCTCTTTTCTCTTTTTCTTTTATAAAATGGAATCAATAATACAGAACAATTCTCAGTTTTTTGTATGCATGCTCAATTTACTTCGAGAAATAATAAATCCGATTTCTTATAGATTTTTATATTAATTAGTGTATTATGACATGTTTGTGAATTGCAATTAAATAATAAATTATTTGCACGTATAAAATTCGTGATACATGAATAATTATTAAAATTATGATATACTAAAAAATTGAAGAATTAAATAAATAAAGTTTATAAATAATATTGAATAGTTATTAAACAAATAAGATTTATAAAAAATTTTATTTAAAAAATAATTATTAAATTAAAATTAATTTAAAATTTAAAAAATAATAATTAAAAGATAAACGTCGCAGAATGTTTTCCGTGACGTTTTTAAAAATGTTGCGGAATGTCAGTGTTTTCTGTGACGTTTTTCCGAAAACGTCGTAGAAACCTTTTACCTACACCACATTCCGCGACGTTTTTTGTGATGTTCTTCTGCGACATTTTTAAGGGGTTCTTTTCTTGTAGTGTTAATTATCATAGATGTAGAAATTTTATAGGAAAAAGTATTTTGATAAAGCAACCATCGTGTCACCAAATTCTTTAGAGTTGCAAGCTTTCACTGGCGCTATCTTCTCATCCAAACTCAAGACTCCACTTGTTATTGCACAACTCGGAATTCTTATTACTATATTAAACTTCTTTTGTTGATATACTCCAAGCCCAACATTGATACTGATTATTTTCCTTCATTAGTATGACTTTTATTGTTATCATTTTTATGTTTTCGCGTAATTGCTGGAACTAATCCATTAAATTCAAGTATGAGCTTAGAAAATGAATTTAGTAGTGAAAGGGGAGAAGTTCATGTTAGGATTTTGAACAAAAACCATAGTAAAAGTGAGTAAGAAAGATTGATATATTTTCTATATGGTATTTCAATAAACTGAAAATTAAAGCAAATCTTTAACAAAACTAGATATGTTGGCCATAAAAGTAAGAAACTATCCTACCAAAATCTGCAGGACTAAAATAACTTAAAAACTAATTCAAACTTTGAATCAACTTCCAACACCCTCTCTCAATTCATAGTTAGAATTACCAGCCTTGGGAAATAATCCAACACTAAATCAAATAAGAGCTCATGAAGAAGAAGCAGCAAAAGCTCCAAGAACGTTATGTATAATTTTCTCTGCAGTTTCAGAATCAGTTTTCACAAGAATTATGACTTGTGAAACAGCTAAAAACAATTGGGATATGCTGAAAGAATTATATCAAGGTAATGAAAGAATAAGAGGATGCAAGTTTTAAATCACAAAATATAATTCTTTCAGCATATTCCAAGCGTTTTTACCTGTTTCACAAGTCATAATTCTTGTGAAAACAGATTCTGAAATTACAAAGAAAATTATAGATAACGTTATTGGAGCTTTTGCTGCTTCTTCTTCACGAGCTCTTATTTGATTTAGTATTGGATTATTTTCCAAGGCTGGTAATTCCTTTTCTTCTTCACCCATTGCCATAAGCCAAGACCTCTTAAATGAGCTTTCATCCTAACAACCCATACTTGATAGCTTTCAACATTGAAATTTGGGAGTAGGAGAGTAGCTAAATTGCTAGCAGCTAGTGTTCACTCAATCTCATAGTCCCTGAAGGATCTATAGCTCTGATACCATGTTGGAATTTTAAAGAAAAGAAACATATATAAGATGGGATACAATAAAGATAAAAGAACACGAAACACTCAAAGTCGTTTTATTAATAAACTTGGTTGGCTTATATAGACAAAATTAAAATTTTAAATAGATATTTCAGCCAATAAATCTGGCTTATAAGATAAGATTAAAAACAAACTAAGACCTATTCTAAAGGAATTTTAACAACTCTAAAATTTGAATTAATTCCCATCAGTTCAAAGCTTCATAATACTCTTTTTTACTCATTTTATTGTTTAAGAATATGGTTAGGATTGTAATGTTTAGAAATGTTAAAAATAAAGGCACAGGATGGAGTCATCAATATCTAATATATCTTCCCGTACGTAATAGATTCTCCTCCTGTATTCTATCCCCAACAATTTCTTTTTTTAACTTAAAAAAATAATTTCTCTTTTAAAAACTCGAACATATTAAAGTTGCATGAAAATGAAATAAGTTTGAGAACTAGAAATCTTCTGCACTCTGACGTGAATAAAGAAAAAATCGGGATACGAATGAATGAATTAGTTTTCTTGATCAATTTACCTTGGAAATTGACTTTGTTCTTACCAATTTTCATTAATATTACGTATTTCTAGGTCAAATTAGTAATATTGAACATAGAGATGTGGCTTCAGGATATCGATTAGAAATAGGCCCAAAAGTTTGGGCTATTGTTTCTGAACATACATGTTGATCCAAGACAATTAAGGAAGATACAAATCTGTTGAAAGAAAGAAGAACTCAAAAGTACCTAGTTATAGTTGGGTTGCAACAATTTCACCTTTCACTAAAACTTTATTGAAGACTGTACATTAACTTTAGGATTAGAAGGAGAACCATGAACTCCTTCCTCCACCGTTCTTAACACCTTTCCTCCCCCCTCACATTGTTACCCTTCTTCTGCTCCAACAAGCTTTTTTCAACTTTCCCCCTTGCTGGACTTACCCCTCCCATCTGTTGGGGTATTTCGGACATTTCGCTAGTCTCATTACCCTCCTTGGTAACTGTCATTCAAACCTACTTTCCTGACAATGCCCAGCCTTCCTAACTTCTTATCTGCCAACCATGCCTGCCCCTCTTCTTAGCCCTGCCTCAGCCATTGAATTTCCCCTTTTGCCCTCCCAACCCTTGGCTGCTCCTAAGGCCTCCGAACCTAGTTCTTCTTCACCCCCTCCTTTGGATGTCAAGAGGAGTTGGAAGCAAGTCATAGCTGATGAGGGAGATGCGGCCCTCCATTATTCCCCACCGAAAGAGGACCAAGGCAGACTGCTGGTTCCTCCGGATGTAGAAGTTCTCCAAGAAGGTTCCAGATATTGGGAATCCTCTCTTGTAGGCTTCTTCTTAGAAAGAAGACCCCCATTCCCAATGCTGCAAAAATGGGCACGTCATAATTGAAAGAATAAAGGTCTACTTGAAGTACTGTTAGTAGATAAAAAACTTAGCCCTATTTACCTTCTCTTCCAAAGCTCAGGCTATTAAAGTCCTTGAAGAAGGCCCTTGGCATGTGATGAACCTCCCTCTGTTTCTTCAAAGCTGGTAGCTGGGATTCCAACCTGAAACAAGAAAGGTAAGGGTTGTGCCTCTGTGGGTAAATCTATATAATGTCCCTTTGGAGTATTGGACTACTAAAGGCCTTAGTATGTTAGCAAGCTATCTAGGGCAGCCGCTATGTATGGATGAGTACACTGCTAAAAGGAAAAGGTTGGGCTATGCACGATTATGTGTCACCATGGATATTTCAAAGGAGTTGCCAGAACACATCCCCATCATGAGACTACGTTATAACAGCTCTTTATATGAAGATGCAGTCACAGTAGAATATCACTGGAAGCCCTCCTTGAAGCTTTAGGGAAAAAGATGGGTTCCCATAGGGAAAAGGTTTAAGGAAGGGAGTTATAAAGAATTAATGGGGACAAACCCAAATGAAAATGAAGCCCCTGTTGTTCAAGAAAGCTGTGGTAATGTGTTACATGATGAGTCAGTTAAGTTTGCTAAAGAGCAGCTGGAAAATTTTAGGCATGAGGAGTTGGAAACTACCCACAATGTAGTCATACCTACTGCCTTTGAAGTAGAAACCCAACAACAGCCTAATTTCGATACAAGCACTAAAACAAAGGACTCTAAGCAACGTAAGCTAGAGGTAATGGAGGGAGAAACAGGTGTTAAAATGGAGGTAACCTTATCCTCTTCAACTACTGCAGAGGAGAAAGAGTATGCAGAACAATGTACCGGTGTAAAAAGAAAGAAGGGTACTAGGAGAAAACAAAGCTCCAAACCCATCTCATCATGATAGTTGTTTGGAATGTCAGGGGCCTCAATTGCCCCAAAAAACTCCTAGCCTTAAAGGAATTTTTGGCTAAGGAAAACATCTCAGTTTTTGCTATTTTGGAGACTAAAATCAGAGAAGAGAATCTCAACAATCTCAAAAAACTTGGGAATAAGTGGCAGTTTCTCACTAATCATCAATCACATGTTTTGGGCAGAATCATTATTGGGTTTGACCATCGATTAATTGACATTCAAGTTTTGGAAGTGGAGACGCAAGTAATACACATGAAATGGCATTTTGCTGAGCATAACTCCTCAGTCTTTGCATTAGTAGTGTATGGGTTAAATCATGCATTTCAAAGAAAGGTGTTGTAAGAGAGTCTAAAGAGATTCCAAGGAAAGGCGGTAGGTCCTTGGCTTATATCTGGAGACTTTAATTCTACACTCTATAGAACTGAAGCTGAAGGTTATTTCTCCTTACGCAATTATTCTACTGATTTCAAGGACTGCACTGATCATTTAGGCATTCTAGACCTTAAGGCTACTGGTCACTTTTTCACCTGGAGTAACAAGCAGGCTACTGGTTGGGCTCTTCGCAAAAAGCTTGACCGGCTGATGGTTAACCAAGAATGGCTACTATCTTTCCCAGAAAGTAAGGCCAATTTCCTAGATCCTTTGTTTTCTGATCATGCCCCAATGGTTGTGGAGGACTTATTCCTAAATGTGAAGAGGTGCCATCCTTTTAGATTCAATAACTATTTGGTGAATGTAGAGGGTTTTCAGAATTGTGTCAGGGAAGGAGAAACAACTTGGGTAAATGGCACCTTTCAATTCCAATGTATCCAGAAACTGAGGCATATTCGCGAAGCTTTAAAGCACCCAAAGAGTCAGACAGGGGAAAATACCCTCCAGGCTATCTCTGACATTAAGGATAATCTATCCCTACTTTAGAATAAGCTCTCCCTCAATCTTGGAGATCCCCTCCTCTTTTCCCAAGAGAAAACAGCTTTGTCTGCTTATCTACAAGCTCTACACAACCATGCTAGTCTTATGGAATAGAGGGCCAGGGTCAAGTGGCTAAAAGAAGGTGACAAGAATACTAAATTCTTCTTCATATCGGTTATAGCCAAAGGAAACTACAATTCTATAAAGGAGATTAAACTCCCTGATGGAAGGAGAGTTAGTAGGCATGAGGACATGAAGAAGGAAGCTGAGAAATTCTTCAAAGATTTTTATGTAGCTCGTAATGTTTCTATCAATGCTCAGTATCTGGAATCTATAAGTCAAAACCAGCTCTCAAATGAACAGAAGGACTTATTAACTAGACCAGTTGAAGATGAGGAGATAGAAGGGGTAGTTCACCAAATGAATCCCAAAAAAGATCCAGGACCCGATGGCTTCAATGGTTTCTTTTATCAGAAAGCATGGACTGAGGTTGACCCTATGGTGAAAGCAGCTATTAAAGAGTTCTTTTCTTCAGGAACTCTCTTAAAGGAGATCAACAAAACTTACATTTGCTTAGTCCCTAAGCAAAGCAATCTATAAGACTTTGAGGATTATAGACCGATTGCATGTGCTAATTTTCTCTATAAAGTGATAGCAAAGATTATCACTAATATACTGAAATCTGCTTTGGGAACCTTGATTAGTGATAACCAAAGTGCTTTCCTACAGGGCAAACAAATAGGCGACAATATTTCTATAGTACAGGAATTGTTGAGAAGCTACTCGAGAAGGAACTCTACTAAGAATTGTGCTTTCAAGATTGATCTCAAGAAGGCTTTTGATAGTGTAGAATGGAAGTTTATCTTGAAGTTACTAGAGGTGATGGGGTTCCCGAGGGTGTTCATAAAATAGGTAGAAGCTTGCATAACCTCCCCTTCCTATGCGGTACTGGATAATGGATCTCCCACAAATATATTTCAGGGACATCGAGGTCTCCGACAGGGAGATCCTATGTCACCTTATTTGTTCATATTGTGCATGAAAGCTCTAACTTCTATACTAAAGAGCAATACGGCTAGGGGATCAGGTTTCAAATATCATAGCCGTTGTAAGAAAGTCTCATTGGTAAATCTTTGCTTTGCAGATGATCTTTTCCTTTTCTCTAAGGTTGATGTGGCTTCTATCAAAATCTTTGTTCAATCCTTGAATCAATTTAGCTCTATATCTGGGCTCACTGTTAACTACACCAAAAGCCAATTTGTTCTTTCCAAAAGTGCAGATTATTTGGAAGCTCTTGTTTCTGCTGAATTAGGAATGGAAAGCAAGTATTCTACTCTTTGTTATCTAGGTTTGCCTATTACATCTAGACGGATCCAATTTCGGGAGTGTTGTCCCCTCATTGAAAACATACAGAAGAGATTGTCCTCTTGGACCAATCATGCCCTATCATTTGGAGGAAGACTACAGTTGATAAATTCTATGCTCAACTCAATGCATATCTATTGGTATTCCAACATGGTGCTGGCTAGCGGAGTTATCAAAACAATAGAAAAGCTTATAAGGAAATTCCTTTGGGGTGGCGATGGATCGCATAAGGGCTTTGCCAAGGTTAAATGGGTAGAAGTGTGTAAACCTAAAAGGGAGGGAGGACTTGTAATTATCCCTATAAAGTTGTCTAATAAAGCCCTTTGGATGAAGAAATTTTGGTCAATTTTATAAGGAGAGGAAACCTTATGGGTTAAATGGATACAAGCCTATGTCCTTAAAGGTCAGAGTATATGGTCTATTAATCCTAGGTCCTCCCATTCCTGGTTCCTATCTCAATTGCTGAAGCTAAAGGAAGTTCTGAAAACTGAAATTTCCTGCAAGGTAGTGGATGGAATGAAGGCCAGTTTCTGGTTTGATAATTGGTCAGGCAATGGTAGCTTAATCTCTAACCAGTTAGCTGTTCAGCTTTTAAGACATCTACCAATAAATGCTAAAGTAAAGGATATTATTAGGGAGACAGCTTGGCAGGATTTTCCAGTGGCAATTCAACATCTAAAACCTTCATACTCTCCTAACCCATTAATTCCTGATCAATACATGTGGAAAAACCACCCACAAGGTTGCTTCACTACTAAGAGCTGCAAGGAGTGGCTACTACCAAGTAACACTGTGGTGGATTGGTATGAGGTGGTATGGCACCAAAAGCTAAGACCAAGCCATTCGTTTCTCTTATGGCTTGCGGTTTTAAACAAACTAAGCACTATGGATAGACTCTCCTTCCAGGAGTCTAATATGATATGTGTTTTGTGTAATTCAGGAGAGGAAAGCCAGGATCACCTCTTTTTCGAGTGTCCCTTCTCGTATGACATTTGGTCCTGGATCAGACGCAAATGTATGTGGACCTTAAACTCATCTCTTTTCACAGAGATCATACAGAGATTCATTAGGCAAAACTAGAATTGTCTTCCTAATTTCCTTATCAGTCTACTTTCCTTTGTGACATGCATAAAAGAAATATGGACAGAAAGGAATAAGCGAAGATTCAAATCATCCATTAGATCAATAATCCAAGTCAAAGAATGTATTTTTGATAAAGTTCGAGAGCAAATTATTTTCTCTAACTCTATCAAGGTATGCCCTCCCTAGCTAGCAAATGAATGGAGATTATAGAGTCATATGTTGAGCAAACAGACATACGGAGCACTCACAGCAAATGGCCACACAGTTCGGTACCTACCCCTACCCTGTATAGAGGAAAAGGTTTAGGAGCAAGTAACAGTCTTGCTAACCTTGGCAAATACGGTTCAGAGAGCTTCCACCTGGTAGAGACTACGATTGCACACCTTAACCTGAAGGACGCAGATTATTAAAAACGGGGAAACTCTTCCTAGCAAAAAGGGCTCTCTCAAGATTCATCTTACCCGGGTTGCAGACCTGCCTCTTTAACCTTCTTTACTGATTAGTTGCATCTCCTGTTGAGAAGAACACCGATTCCTGTTGAGTATGAAACAAGGTGTTATGCCTAGCCGAGAAAGGACTCCTTAATCCAGTAGTCGGATCTGTTACCTGTGCTGGTAAGTAGTTGCACTTAAGGTGATCTCCAGGAAGACAATTTGGGAGCTCCTTGCCTCCTTGCCAACGTCAACCTCTCGCCTTACCTAATTGAGCAGATCTGAATAAAGAGCATGAAAGAGCTTGTTTGGTTTGCCCTAATTGTTAAACGTTTACGTTTTATGTGTAGAAATATGCCACTGTTTTGTTATGGCTCTACGCCATCGTTTTATCCCACATAGCCGCACATGGTCTTTAGAACATGTGGCCCTCTGTTGTACATTTCTTCCAATATTCAATCAATTCCTTTTTAACTTTTCAAAAAAAAAACTTCACCCATATATTAACTTCATTAGATACATCCTCATTATATGGTAGGATCTTAATAGCTAAAGAAGGTTGGACATGTATAAATTATGATATTATGTATAATATTCACTATAACAAAATAGATCTTTGGCGAAGATTTTTTTGGCGACTTTTTTTAACAACTAATTATAAATTTGTGACAGAAACTCAAAGTTTTTGCGATGTTTTCCATAATCATTACTAAATAAAGCCATTTTGTAACGATTTTGATTAACATTTAGTGATGGCTTGTTCGTTGCTAGATTTGGAAAAGTAGTACTTTTGGCAACGAATTAGAAATTCGTCACCAAAAATTAATATTAAAGATTTTACATCTTATGTATTTCTCAGGAAAATTTGATGAATTTTTGTGTGTAATAGTATTCTTAAAAATAATATTGTTAAAAAGATAGTTTTTAATGATAAGTGTGCTTAATAATGCTAAGGGTAATTATAATTGACATTTATATGATTTTTCATTTGCTTTCTTTGTAAATTTGTTTAAATGGCTAATGCATTCAACCTCTATAAATTTGTTTAAATCTATGGATTTATATACAAATGATTCTTTAATGATGCCCATTATGTGTAGTACTATAACTCGATTCGTTTATACAAAAATTTCATGAAAATAGAATGGAACATCTAAAAATTGTAAAATGTTTTCAAAGTTTTAAACATATTGTTGAAAAACACATGCATGGTAAGTAATTTAAAATTTGAAAAGTAAATATTTTTTGGATATAAAAGGATAAACATACCTAAAATTTTAATGTTAATAAGATTAAAATATCATAAATTTAAGTTAACCACTATTCTTAATCATTAATATTTATTAAAAATAAAACAATAATACATATAACTATTGAAATATGGTAAGCAATATAATATAATTATATATATGGTAAGTACTACAAGATGTTAATTAGAAGTTTAACAATTCTTATAGACAAAATAATAAATAAAGTTTCATGCATAATCTTCCATTGAAAAGGAAAAAATAATTATTTTTTAAAATTCTAAGTGACATTAGACCCAATAGAAAAGGTAAAGGGGTTTCCAATGTTTGGATTCCCAAGAAGACTCCTTGCATATTTCAAGCCATCAATTGAAACAGTTAAAGATCTTCCCTTAGGGTCTGGTTTATTAACACCCTCTTCCAACAACTTCTTTGCTTTAGCTAAATTTATAGAAAATGCAATCAACAATTTCTCAGAAGCAATATTGATGATGGTATTAGATGAACTACACGTACCATGCATTTCACCTAATGAGCAAACAGTATAAAATAATTAAAGCTAAATCAAACGATATTAGGAACCCAAATTCGAACACATCTACACCGACTAATAAAATCCATCAACATCACAATAAATAGACATAGTTTCTGCAATCGACCACTGTTCTAAATTAACCGATTTCCCTAATCCTGTACAAACCATAGAGATATCGCCACTGCCTCAATTTCCACCTATGCTCTCTTGAAGATTCGAGGAAGCTTAACGTAACATATAGCATATACAATCATATGTTCATATGATAACTTCCTAACAGAAAATCAGATACAGATAATTAAGGAAGAGAGATAATTCAGATGATACTAAGAACCTTTAAGAAGAAGATCAACCATTAAAGGCAAGCGATAATTAGACTTTGATGAGGATATTTGTTGTTCATTGATTTGTTGTTCATCAGGGGGAATTTTGCCACATTCCTCCCAGCAGAACCCATTTCTGCCATAAAAAAACTAGTCGCCATATTGACGTTCTGTGATGAATGAATGTTTAAAATTTTATTTTGAAAAGTCAATAAAAGACTTCTTATTTGAATGTTCCAACATTTTAACAATGTTAATTTTGTGATCTATCAAGTGAGACTACTTTATATGATAAGGTTGAGAATGTTAAGTGTGTATGTATTATGTTTAGGGAATGCATAAACATCCCTTACGGCTCCGAAATAGGATTGCTTCTATATACATTAAAAAAAAGAAAAGTTAATGTGTGTCCAATTTTCTTCATATGAAGCAATTAACCATTCGCAATTGAGTTGAATATCATGGTTCCAATTTATACATTTGTTACCTATATATGTTTTGATACCTTGCTAATATTTCTAATGTTGATCATTTTTATTTTAATTGTTAAGTCTAATCACAACCTCATTAAACGCTGCTGTAAATTCCATTGATAGATACATTTGTAAGGTATAAGTGGTAGAGATTTGGTGTAAAAGATTCAAGCGGAGAGTGAAGTACGTGGGCTCTTAGAGAGTGTCTGGCCGGTAAAAGACCTTTTGCGAGTCAGTGTAGTACTATTTCACAGCAGGATTAACGACATTTTATATGTTTCAAGTTTATTTACTTACTTTTGACAGTCATTTGATATCATGGCAGACTTACTACTGGTGAGAAAGGCATGTTTTAGATTCGTAGAATGAAGGTTGTAATAGATGTTGTGAGATTACTAGGAACTGATTTGTCCTAGCCACTTTGAAGGAAGATACTATCCAATTGACTTGACGAATAAGGCAATCTTCCCTGCTGAACCCAACTCTGACATCATGCCAACTTAGACTTACAGAGAATAGGTTTAGAAAGAAACTTGACTGAGAATGCGTGCAGACAATAGTTGGAAATAGAGTCTGTTGGCTCTTTCATTAAGAACACCATGTACACTTACGACCGAAGCAACCATATGGTAAATACGTATATAAATAGTTACAGAAGTAGCTTTTATTCTCCAACATACCTTTCTTCAAAGAATTAGAAGTTTTCCTAAAACAAGCATGGAAGGTGGAAAAGAAATTTCAACCCATACACATCCAAAACAGAAACATAAATCACCATCTTCCAAACTCAAACACAAACGAAAATCCATATACCATTAGCAGAACACAAAACCCACATAAACTCCATAAAAAAACATAGCACAAAATGGATGGTTTTTGAAAATTTAATAAAGAACAATACCAACACAGGACACGATGCTTGGTACACGGTCATGACCACAAGATAGGAGACAACGATAACAGATTAGGAGACAACGCTTCTTTAACAATAAACCAAGAGAAAATTGGTTCGACTAACACAAAAATAAAGAGAGCTTCATCTTCATATTAATAACCTAGTAGAAAACAACACCATTTTTTATTAATTCAGAAGAAATATACCATTTGACGTTGAATCAGAAATCATCGCCAAATGGTAGCCCATTTCAATTTGACATAACCTTTGGTGACGAAATTATATATAATATATAAATTTATTATAAAAGTATCAAATATATATAAAGAGAATTGTGATTAAATAGACTAATATATTACAAAAGTAAGAGATGAGAAAATTTATATATTATTTATAAAGTTATAAATCATTATACTAGTTACAATTATTATCTATACATTTATATAACATTATATTAATTACCATATATAATAATTAGTGCACTTTAATAAAAAATAATTTCATTATAGTAAATAATGGAAATAAATATCAAATATTAATATAATATTCTTAAAAATCAAATTTAATATTATTCACAATGATGTTAAGTCTAAAAATAAATTTATTTATGTATAATGGCATTTCAAAAATTTATAAAACAAAAACACAAAATTTATTTCTGTTACATTTTTAATACTTTTTATTAATATCTTTTAATATATATGACATGACAATTTTATATGGTCTCATAGAACTCTATTTATTATGTATAAATTCTTTACTATTTTATAGAAATGATATATTACAAAAATATAGCAAAATTGAAAAATATGAAAATATTTATAGTATAAATTCGCCTAATATATACTTTTTAGTGACAAGTTTTAAAAATCATCACCTATTGTGTAACATTTGGCTATAAACGACGTCATTTTCTCAATCTTTTAACTGTCCAACCTGACCCCCCTAAATTTCATTTTGCCTCCTCTTCTCTTCTTTTTCACTTCAACATTTTTCTGAACAATTCCTTTTAATATTCTCTTGTCTTCTTCACTCATCTTGTTCTCTTGATTTTGCTCTTCCATCGTCTCCCTACAATTGTAGTTAAGGTAAGTAGTTGATGCATTTGTTTTGAGTTTTTTTTTTCTGGTTTCATTGTTGTTGTTAAATGCTATGTTCATGGTTGATTTTAGGGTGAAGCTTTGAGTTGTTTGCGTTAATGTTTGCTCGTATGTGTTAATGTTGGTGAAGAAAGTGAAAAGACAGTTTTTTTTGTTAGTTAGGGTTGAATTTTTGAAGCCTATAAAGTGTTCGATGAAAGTTCTCTTAGGTTTTTAGTGTTCTGCTTTGATAGGGAAGGAATTACCTTTCGAAGTTATTTGTTTCGTAATTAGATTACATCAAAGCACATTAACTTAGTTGCTTATTGTTGTAATTGGGGGCTTAGGTTTTTATTTAATTAAATTTGGTATTAACATTAAAATTTAATATTAGATTCTAAGTGATATTCAAAGTTATTCAAAGTTATTGAAAAAAGCTTGCTTATTAGAATTTAGTATTGGAAGAATGAAGTTATTTTTGCAAATTAAACATACGTTTAATGTTGTTTTTTCAAATTAAACATAGGTGTAATCAAACAAGGTTGGAAGGTGTAATGTTCCTTTTGCAAAGTTTACATTTCTAATGGAATTTTAATACTTAATTGAAAAAGATGTTTAGATGAATGTGTAAATAAAGTCTACATATCTAATGGAATTTTAATACTTAATTGAAATAGATGTAAACATTCTTAGGCGTTTCAACTTTGAAGTGACTTCATTCTTGAGGTTGACAATCAAAAGAGCTTAATTGGAAATTAGAACTTTATTTCCAAGTTTTCATAATCCAAAAATTCTTGATTTGTGTTTTGTGTATATACTTTCTCAACTTCCCTACCTAGGAGGTCCATATATATTAGTTTGGGTGGTTTTAATAATTTTAAAAAGAAAATTTTAACTAAATATTCATAAAATATATTTAAATAACAATAAATATAAATTAAATAATATAATTATATGTTTTTAACACATACAAAATATTATTTATGGAATTGAGTATATTCGTGAAACATAAAATAGCGATATTAAATTTCCAACGAATAATATATTTCTCTCAAAATAGCTTAAAATTTGGAATTTTGGTCAACATAATGCTAATGCTATTTTAGTGGATGAAGTAATAACAAATTTTAAAATGACATAAACTTATTTGACAAAAATTTAAACTTTAAAAAGAAATTGCTATTATTGAAAATTAAATTAGACTTAAGTATAACTAACTCTTAAGTTTATTACTTAGGGAATGAAGATACAATAATTAATTTAGAGAGTAGACCAATAAAAACCTTTCGATTTCCAAGTTGATAATTTATTTGTAATAGACATATTTATGGTTTATAACGTAACAAAAAATGGTATGAGATATCGTCTCAGCTTCTTTTAGAAAGTAGATGATTTTATTGATAGATAGCATAGGTGAAAACCATAACATGTACATCATCAGCTAGTTACTAAAGAAAAACTTAAAACCAATAAATTTATTTGTCTAAAATACGAGAAAGAAACATAAGAGTATTTACATTTTATACATGCCATTATATTACAATTAAATGACTAGGAATGAAGGAATAAGGGATTGAAAATTACTAGCTACCAACATCCTAGATAGAAGCTAGAAATGAAATTAAGGAAGGTGTAATATCATGTACCAATATGAATTGTTTGATCCATGAATTGTTTTGTCCATTGTAAAGGGATGTTGGTAAATTCAAAATTTGAGAGCTACTTATTATGGAAAAATGTGAGGTTTCTCTTCCTATATAAAGCATAGGTGCCATAACATATCACCAGTTAAAGATAGTTGTGCCACCATAATGAGTGAATATGGCAAAGCTTGCTTAAACAATAAATTGAGACCAATCTTTAAATAGTATTTTAAGCTTGCATAGATTCAAAGCATTGCACTAAAGGAAGTAGGGACATTATAGTTAAAAAGAAGATGAATGAGGCTCTTCAAAGCTTGGTTATAGAGTTTGCACACATTGTTTGCTAAGATGAGACCTCTTACTCTGTCCAATGTCTACAACCTTTATTTTATTGCTAATAAAAATGAGGCTTTAAGGTAAAGATTAAGGAACCAAACCATTTTCCACCATGAGATATGATCACCAAAATGCCTGACTAATTGAAGACATGATTTTTTTAATGAAGTATTTGGAGCCATGATGATTCTGTTGAAGTTTATCACCTTTATTTTGATTAGGCAGATAGTTTAGAAGTTGATATATATGACAAATCTGACTTTGGCATTCTAAAGGAAACGAAGCCTTAATTAATACAGGCCTTGTAAAGTAAAAAGGGGACTTATTTTATACCAGCTATTAAACCAAAACATTGCTTTATTTTTATTCCCAATTAAAAATTTAATACCATTATATATAAAGTCCCTTGATCTAAGAATTTGATTAAAGGACTAAGAGAAGGAAGACTTATATTTGATTCCTTATAAGGATACACTTCTAGACCTATAAAGCCATCCACCACTATATATGATGGGCTTGAATTTGGCATTTTAAAGGAAATAAAGCCTTAATTGATCTAGGCTTTGCTAAGGAAAATGAGGACCCATCTTGTACCAATTATCAAACCAAAACATAGTTTCATTTTCATTCCTAATTAAGAATTTGATACCATTAGATATAAAGTTCCTTAATATAAGAATCTAATTAAAGGTCTAAAAGAAAGAAGAAGTACACTTGATTCCGCATAAGATGTGACTATTGTTTATGTAAGAATGAATCCATTCCACCTAAATGGACTTATGATCAATGAATAAATTCCATATCCTCTTATAATATTTTTTCATGAATTTTAATGGGTTAATACTGAGGCCTTCTTCATGTTTAAGAGAGCGAACTTTAGATCACTTAACTTTAGTACCAAAATGATTATTAATATAACCTGACTATAGATGATTCTTTATGATTTTCTTAATATTTTTGGTCAAATTATGAGATTAGAATAAATGGAAACACCATTGTGACTAGTTGAAGTCTCCTTATATAAGAAAGAAATTTAATTCTCATATGATCAATTCTCTTATGTACAACATCAAACAAAGGTAGGCATTCATGTTTTGGTAAACCTTTTATTAAATATAGGAATTTAGGGATGACAACTTTTTTTTAAAATTTAACAAAACGATGTCGTTTTATGCCTACCTGTCCGGCCATGGGTCGGGTTAGGCCAAGCAAGTTGGGCCATATTTGACAAGCCCCTATCTTGAAATGACTAGGCGGCCTGCTTGGCACTCCACGGTGACCCTCCAGTTGATATATGATCCAACTGGAAAGTTCCCGTGGAGCTAAGTCTATTGCCCCTTTTACCAAAAAAGCCTTAACTTAACATTAAACAGATATAAGCAATGGAGTTTTTTTTAAAAACATTTTATTAAAAATTTCGACAACACAACGACTGTATTTTGACCTACCCAAAATTTTCAAAAGCCTTGTAAAAGTGCATAATACTTCTATAATCATCTCAAAATCCCCAATACAAATTTTAGACTTTAAGTCTATTCACAAGCAATCTAAATAGTCACTTCAATAATCATAAAAATAAAATCAGACATATTCATACATTTAACTTTAAAACATTCATATACATGTGTTTTTTACACAAAATACAGTCCAAACATATTTATAAAGATGCAAATGTTCTCAAAAATATTTACAAGCCAAAGATGCCTACACAGTAGCACGTGACAAAGTTGACTAGTCGTGAGGTGGATTCCCTGCTATTAAAGCACCTGATGGTGCACTTAAGAGGTTTCATTTAAAAACAGAAAAGTGAGTATGAGATAAATGAGCTCAATGAATGCTAAAATTTCTATTCAAATCATATTTAATTATTTAAACCTCCCTAAAACAAATTTATATCAATTTGCATAATTCAATATTTAATATAAAACACATATGCTTCCCGAAATCAAGTTTCTCAAATTGCTGTTCAAATAAATAATGGAGGCATTAAAAATGTCATGAATTTCTTACATGATATAGCCTATCACTAACTTCTTTGCCATATGGTACCATCAGGAATAAAGTCATGGAGTTAGTTTTGTATCGCTTACTCGTTACTAGTTAATCACTAGTGATGGAGTTGGTTCTACATCGCTTAACCGCACTAAGATAACCATCATACATCAGTAGTTATAGAGCCAATTTTGCATCGCTTACCCGCAACTAGTCAACCACTAGTTACGGAGTTGGTTCTACATTGCTTACTTGCAACTGGTCAACCACTAGTTACGGAGCTGGTTCTATATCGTTTGCTTGTATTAGGTTAACTATTATACATTTGTATATTAATATGTATAAAACCTATTAGTATACCATAAGCTAAAAACCATTTCCTTTTTATTAACCAATAACATCATCTCAATATAAACTCAAATCATATAAGATTTAACTTTTAAACTTCAATTCATATATTGCTAAAAACATAAAATTGTACTAGCAATATTCATTTCTAATGCATCATTCACATAAAACTCATAATCCATATTCACTTTAAGATAGAATACAAATCATTTTTATAAAATACATTTAAAATGCACTCACTGTTAAGCAACTCATTGCCAAGCACACTCACGTGTTATGTGCCTTTTCTTTACCTACGCAAGCACATTTTGTTTAGGCATTTATTTCCAAATTCGAAAATAAGATATTAACACTATAAATCAGTTTAATCGAAGTCGAGATTATTATTTAATCACGTAACATGTATACTAATCATATTTCTGTTTACTATTAAAAGCTAACTTATTGTTCTCCGTTTCCAATTCTAACTTCAAAAGTCAATTAAAACCATATTTTTACCCATTCTAGCTTTTCAACTTCTTCAAATCACTATCTCACTCAATTTAATTCACCATGTTGCGATGATGTATGATGAGTAAACGTTCAAATTAGGCTTTTAGGTCTTCTAGACACCATTTTTAATCTCAATTTCCAATATGATTCAACCAGAACTAGGTTGGGGTCTCTTCTAAGAAATTTAGTACTATGTATTAGGTTTCATATCCAATTGAAATCACCCAAATTGGAGGTCTGTAGGCCAAGTTATAGTAAAAAATATGTATGGTTCAAGTGATCCGAGAACCAAATACAAACATTCACTAAACATAATTCTTTCTTTTGTCATATTCATCCCTTAAATGTTTCCAAACTTATTATCTAATCCATATCAAGTCAAAAAAATCATCATTTATCTTACATAAATCTATCATACTAAAAGGTCCTAGAACTAGAAATTTAGGTTAGGAAAACTTACCAATTTATCTTCCAACCTCTTGGTATTTGACGAATACGTCCACTTAATCAAGATCTCTCCAATTTATGCTCCAAAACCATAAAAAATGGTAGCTCCACTCTTCTTCTCCCTCCTTGGCCGAATGTCCCTTCTTCTCTCTTCTTTTCTCCCTTTTATTTGGTCTCTCACGTTTATGTTCAAATGAAGACAAAAGTCTTGCTTTATTCTTTTTAATGCCCATTTAATGGATTCCACACTTCACCTTCCTATTGGTTCTCTTATAATGACTCATTCTTCCACTAACACCATGTAAAATGACCAAATTACCCTTAATTACATGTAAAAAGACCAAATTGCCCTTTATTGAATTTAATTCATCAACTAACCAAATTAAATTCTAAAAAAATCTGCAACCATATTACCATCAAATTGACCATGAAATACTCTATTTAAGGTCAATATTTGTTTATTGGATGCTTTAAAAATTTTCAAATGAGTTTAAAATCATTAATACCCATTACTTTTCAAAAAGGGAATTTTAGTCCTAAACTTTCAAATTTTTCGAAATCCATCTTATACCACTTATTTTCGATTTGTTTCAGTATCATTAAACTATAATACTTAGTCCGGATATCTTTCATTATTTCAAGGTTGGGTCCTAAAAGAATTCACTATTCATTTAAAAATACTATTAACATAACATGAAAATTTTTATTCAGTGAAAGGAACGTTTCGAGGTTTTACAATATTTTCCATCCCTATAGGAATTCCCAAATATTTAAAGGGGAGTTCTTAATACTTAGGGCCATATTTGGAAGAAAATGAGCAGATTTAATCCCTATCATCATAAGAACTATAAAAACAACTATTATACTTACTAATAAGGAGACTAGAGAGCTTGGAGAAATGATCCAAAAATTCCATTAATATGGTAAAAGTGCCTTTATCAGCTAGACAGAGGAGGAGATCATTTATAAATGAAATATTAAACAAGCCTAGCTTTTTGCATTCTTGATGGTACTTAAAGCTGCATTTCTCTTTGCAATTAGTTTAGTAAGGACCTCCATACAAACATGTCTAATCCTCTAACCTCTTAAAAGGATATTGCAACTTCCCCATTGATGAGAATGATGAAAGAGGCAATATATATATATATAATTATCAATTTTTGGCTTTATAATCCTTAATACACAAGTTGAATATATATAATTCTCAATACACAAGATGAATTGCTCAGGAAAGCCAAAAGTAGTAAGGAAATTAAGAATGAACTTCCAATTAATGGAACCAAAAGTCTTGAAGAAATCTATTTTTATGAAATAATTCTTTATGGGCCTTTTAGATTTATAACTCTTAAATAATTCTTGAGAAAATAAGATATTCAATAATATTCTTACCTTTTATATAAGTTCCATACCTCTTATTAATGGAACTCCTTAAAACCTCTTTTAGCTTATCTACAAGCAATTTTGTGTTGGTTTTATATATAACATAGCCTAAAATTATTCAAGGAATTAGGGTTAGGAATTTTGGGCACAATATAGAGATGAGTATAAGCACATCAAAACCTAGAGTTTTAGGCTTTATGCTAAAGATTGCTTGTTTGATCTCCAAAAGATTGAAAAGTTGTGACAGTTTAAGGTTTTGTTATTGAGAAAGAGAATTAGTAATGAAGATCTATAATTCTTGCAAAGAAGAACAAGAAAAGCTTGCAGTTCCAAAAATATCCCTAAAGTGATAGAAAGTAAGTTCTTTTAGCTTAGAATAATCATAGATAGTATCCCTTGAGGAGCACTTAAAAGAGCATATTTTGTCGGTATTTCTCCACAAAAAATGACATTATAGAAATACTTAGTATTCCTATCACCCTCTTTTAACTAATTGATCTTGTCCCTCTGTTTGAGGAGAGAATAACGGTTATCCAAAGATTGATTACAAGCTACTAAGGCTAACTTTTCACATTCTCTAGCCTTCAATTTATTTAGAAATAGGTTTAGTTGCTACTGATCTACATATAAATTCTCTTTGGTTTTAGAAATGGTGGAATGAATGCCTGATTCTATTAGCATGGAATTTCTTAGGCTCAATCTTCACTTTCTTAAGTTTCTCAACACATTTATAAAAGTCAAAACTAATAATATTAAGATTAAGGCCTACAGAGATAGCTTCTTTAAAACCATCTACATCCACAAAGAAGTTATAAAATGTGAAAAGAAATTTGGTCTTTTCCATCTTTATATCCAACCTTACCTCAATAGAAGAGTGATCTAATTAAATGGTTCATTAAAGAAGTATGCTACGTTATTAGAGAATTTAGCTAATTGCAAAGGATTGACCAAGGCCTTATCAAGATTTTTCCTAAACAACTTGTTGCCTACTTGTTTGTTGCAGCAGGTGAAGTAAATTCCATCATATTTTAAGCTATCATTTTGACTTCTTGGATAGCTTGGCTCCCTTATCTTCCTGATTGAAGAGAGTGAATTCGAAGTCTTCTAACACAAACTAAGGATTCCTCATTGAGGTGCTCATGGTATTGAGATCTCTCGATAGAAAATTCTGTTAATATTCAAAGTTAGAAGCATATGTGAAAGTGAATTCTATATCATATAAAATATGATCCAAGTTGATCACTAAGTGAATAAATTGATCAGAAGATAAACCTTATTTGACAGAGGACTTTACTAAGTTCATAAGCCACTAAATTCTTTTTCCTAAAAAAAGATTTTGAAGATTGGTAATTGTCACCCAATACCTACCAAAAAAACTACTGGGCAAAATCAACTTTATTAAGTTTAATCTTCGTATCCAAAAGGACAATAAGATTTTAAAATTTTTGATTGCATATAATCATGAATCATCTACACTTTCTTAAGATAGTTTATGCCTATCACATTCCAAACTAAAATTAAGAGCTAGGGCCAATAAGCCTTTTGTTCTGAGATTTCCTTTTAGACCTTTTCTTTATGGACAATTTTAGAGATGTCTTTGTAATTAAGTTTAAGCTAGACTCATTATTATTATTATTATAAGAAGCATGTACCTTAACTATTTCCTTATTTTGCATAGATTGAATAAGAGTGAGCAAGCTGACATTGAGTTTATCTAGTAAACCAGTATTTAACAGTAAACCACTATTTAAAGAAGTGGAGGAATTCGCTATGAATTGAGTAGCATTTGAGGAATAAGCATATACAATGTTAACTGAGGAAAATCCTTGAACTAGACTACCTTACATAGTAGTTAAGGAAACTTGTTGAGTTATGATATTTAGATTGTTGTTTTCCCACATCAATCTTTTTTAAAGTATCAAAGTTAGGGACGTTTTCCAAAGAAGTATCATTAAATTGTAGTTCATTATAAAGACATGTTTGGAATAATCTACCCATCATTCTCTATTGTTTATTACTATCAGGATAAGATGATTTCCATTCATAAGTAACTTGAATAACCTTTTCAACTAATTGTTCTTATTCATCAAGCTTCATTACTCTAAGTGACTCATAGAGAGGAGAATTGATATTAGCCTTAATACAAACCCTAGTAAATTTCACTTTCTTCACTCTAGTAGTGTACTCATCCAGACAAAGAGGCCTCCCAACAGAACTAGCCACATAACTCAAGCTCTTAATAATCTTATACTCTAAGGGAAGATTATGGAACTGAGCTTATAAAAGAATATGCTTGAGCTTCATGCCATTTCACCAAGAAAAGGAGTTTACTCTAAATATGCCATAGCCCTAATTCCAAGATCCTCTTTAAATTTTTCTGTCCCACTATCTTGAAGAGGAAGAGATCCTCTTCATCATTAAAGACTTCTTCTAGAATAAATTTTGATTGGTTAATGTTGGCCCATCTTTGCACAATAATGAAAAAAAGTTTTTTTTTTTTGGAGGGAATCTAACCTAAGTGTTTGACCACAGTTAAGTATTAGGTTTAAGCAAATCCAGGGGAGGGAAAATGACTCTACAAGAATTAGAAGATGAACCTTAAGGTGGAGGGATGAATTTAAACTTTTCGAAGTTAGAATATCTCCTATTTGAAAGTAGGGAAAATTAGTAGTCAATTACGTGATAGGGAATATAGATATTTACTTGTTGAAGACATGATCGTCAAATTGTGAGAGCACCGTGCAAGCATTTGGTGACAGCTAGGGCTTCCATAGCAACTCTGATCTCTTTGAAAAATACAATTCTTAATGGGGCAAACTATAGAAAGACCATACATGTGTATATATAGGGAGTGCAATGGGGACCTAGCCACAGATAGTAAACCTATGCCTGCCTATCATGGGCTTTGGGTTAGGCCTACACTATTAATCACACTAACAGCATAACGTGCTTAAGTCCAATAGGGATCACAATAATAGTGGACCATAGGCATCTCAGTAGGAATCATATCATTAGCCTATTTTTGGCTTTAATTGATTGTATCCCACAAAATATATTCTAACATTCTCCCACTTAGGCAAAATCAATTGTTTAGTTTTATTCTTCAAAAACTTTTGAAAATGACTCTCAAGCTAATAAACTAAATTATGTGCGATGTGGACACATTTTGAAAAAATATATGATCCGAGATACAGCACTTCAATAGGACTAAGTCCAATCAAAGTCAAATGACACTGAACTATGGCACCCGTTACATCCTTTATTGATATAACATCGATCCATAATTACATATATCATTAACCTTGTTGACCAATCATTAGTGTGTAGTGTAGCATGAAAATAGCACATAAAGGTGATCCAATAATTAATGTAAGGTGCTACTTTCAACATCAGTCCTTACAATTTCTCTTAAAATAGGCTTAAAGCAAAAGAAATTGTATATTTTATTATGAACTATTATGCCTTGAACTCCAATATGGTGTCAACCACCAGCACGATGATTGAAAAGGACACCGAGTTTTATAATAGTGTCTGCAAACTCAAATATGGTGTTGACCAAGAGACATTATGATCTAATAGAACACCGAGTCCAAAATTTTGTAACTTGTCTCTAACTCTAGCATAGTGTCAGTCACGAGACATGATGATATAAAAGGACACCGAGTTTTGAAATAG
>JAOQMS010000007.1:2112938-2166536 GCA_027563885.1 Erythroxylum longipes
ACATTAATTGTTACAATATGCTCAACCTCACTGAGCAACAATTTCTTATTTCTTTGAATGCCACATACACCACTACTAAAAGAAAAGACATAGTCAAAAGTGTTCCTTGAATCATCAACAAAATTGTCCCAATCGCTATTAATATACCCCTATTAAACTCGTGATAACTTCCTTCTTGAAGATTAATACAGATCCATAGTTTGATGTTTCTTTTATATACATCACTAATAAAAGAAATGACATAGTCAAAAGTGTTCCTTCAATCATCAACAAAATTGGCCCAATCACTACTAATATACCCTTGTTAAACTAGTGATATCTTCCTTCTTGAAGATTAATCTAGACCCACAGTTTGATGTTTATTTTATATACCGTAGAACTCTCTTAGCTACATCAATGTGAAATTTACTTGGCTCTTGCATAATCTTAACAACAAACTAGTTGCATACTTAAATATGGTCTTATGGCTATTAAATATAATGCATTCCCAATCAAATTTCTATATAAGGTTTTAGCAACTTTCACCTCACCATCTTCTTTTGATAATTTAAAGTTCATAGCAAGAGGACAAGTTACTAGCTTAGCCTTTTTCATATTAAACTTCCTGAAGATAGAACTATGCATATTTTGATTGACCAATGAAGATATAATCTTTAGCTTACTTGATCTTTATGATAAGAAAGTAGTTCACCTTTCTAACATCATACATCTTCAATTCAACTTCAATTTTTTGTTTGAATAAATTCATATACTGTTCATCATTGAAAATGGTCAACAAATAGTATATATATATTTATGTATGAAACATATAGAGAGTAGCTTCATTTACACTTCTTCTAAGCCCTTACTTAATAAAATAATCCTTAATCCTACTATATCAAGCTCTAGAGATTTGTTTTAACCCATAAATAGCTTTATACAGTAAATATACATCATTATCTTTCTTAATTATGTTAAAACCCTTAGGTTACTCACCTTATATGGTCTTTTTAATGAATCCATTCAAGAATATTGACTTGACCTCAAGATAGTACAACTTTCAATCAAGTTTAGTAGCCAATGAAACCAACAACCTAATAGTGTCATGCCTATCACTTGGTGTAAATATTTCAAAATAGTCAATTCAATTTTGTTAATGATAACCCTTCATTACTAGTCACTTAGTGTAAATATTTCAAAATAGTCAATTCAATTTTGTTAAAGATAACCCTTCATTACTAGCCTTTCTTTAAGCTTGCTGATTGATTTATCGGGATTGATTTTAGTTCTAATTAACTCTAGATACCTTTTAATTTGTAGGCCTTTCCACTAAAGACCATGTTTTCTTTTTATTTATTATGAAAAATCTGCTTTTCTATGAGTTTAACCCATTCTCTCTTAGTTGGTACCTCATTGAAGGTAGTTAACGTAATAGGTACTAAATTTTCTCTTTCATAAATTTAGTAAGAGCCTTACTGAAATTTCAGTGTCATGCTTATTGTGAGCCTCCTCTAGAACCTCTTTCTCATTATAAAGTTGTAAAGATTTGGCTTCAAAGTCTTAAACTTCACTGACTGACAACTTTATCCAATTTGTTTTGATAAATTCATCAATTACAACATCTCGACTCACTTAAATATTCTTTATTGTATGATTAAGGACTCCAAAAGCCTTGTTTATGCAATTATATTTTAGAAATCCTAAATTCACTATTGTTTTCTAGCCTTTTCCTTTTAACTTTTAGAACACATTGTAGCCAAACTAGAAAAATTTTGTAGGTTTATAATAAATGGTAAGTTGATAAATAATTGCTCATATGGTGATCTATTTTCTGGAGCCTTAATAGGTAGCATGTTTAACAAATACATTGAGGTATTTATTCCAAACCAAAACCTCCTGGGTACTTCTTTTTAGCCATCATACTTCTTTTCATCTCCATGATACTTATAATCTTTCTCTTTACTACACTCAATTTAAGAGTTTATGGAGCTATCATACAGTGATTGATTCACCATTTGATACAAAAATCTTTGAACTCCTTGTAAACACATTATGAAACATTATTAGACCTTACTTTCTTATATGAAAGGCATGTTTCTTTCTTAATTCTTACTTTCAACTTTTAAAATTATTCAAACACTTGACTTTTGTATTTAAAAAATGCAACCCATTTATTCTTACCATGATTATCAATGAACATCATAAAGTATTTACCTTTATTTAATGAGGCTTCACTAATAGGTTTGCACACATCATAATAAAGTAATAACAGCCTCTTCTTAGCTCTCCAAAAAGCATTTCCAAAAGGAAATCTTACTTACTTTCTAATTTGGCATGCTTAACAAAGCTCAATAGATTTTAACAATTTAGAAAGATCTCGTACAACTTTATTGTCATTTATTTTTTTCAATGTACTAAAACTAACATGTCACAATTTGTTGTGCCATAATATAGACTTATTAAAGAAGCAACTTTGGCATCACTAGGACTTATTACATAAGCAACTTTGGCAAAATTTATATAATTACTCTCTCTAGGAAACTTTACTTTAACATTTAAATCAATATAAAGAAGTTTTTCTTTATACAAACTCTTATCAATTTTCCTCCTTTAACATAAATTATAACGCATTCACCCTTTAAAAAGTTCAGAAAACATCTTTTCTCAATTAATTGACCAACATTCAACAAAATTTTGATTATATTTAGGCATTATAGATGCATTAGATATTAGTTTAATACATGTTGAAGTGTGAATTACAACTAATCTTGTTTCTTTTATCTTTAAGGGAGAATCATTGCCTGTTTTATTTTTACTTTGTAAGCTCTTATTAAGAACTTTAAAAAAGAGACTCATTATGTGTCATATATCATGTACATCTAAAATCTACAAAACTAAGAATACTTTGCTGGAGCAGGCATATAAGGAAATAATAGTGAAAAGAGTTTCTTCATTTCATTATCCTCTCTCTACAATCTCTACTTATTTTTTTGTATCATTTCCATTTCTCTTGCATATTTTTTCAATATGCCTTATCTAGTTGCAATCCTGCACATCATATTAGGCTTAAACTAGCAATAAGTGGGAGTATGATTTCTCTTCTTATAATAAGGATAAGGGCCAAATCTACCTTCCTTTTGTTCTTTAGCTTGTTGACCTCGTTTCGTCTTTTGGTCCTTTTTTTCATCCTTCTTTTATCCTTCTCTATGACTTGTACTAGCTTGGTTAGATTTGGAGTTCACATTGAAGGCTCCTTCAATACATTTTTCTTAAGTTAGCATTCTCCTTTTCTTTGTAGCTTAAAGAGAGTTTATAAGCTCTATTAAGTTGATTTGTGTCATATTTTTTGACTCTTCTAAAGCTGAAATATTGGCCTCAAACCTCTTAAAAATACTAATGAGAACTTTGCCAACCATTCTTATATCCTCCAATACTTTACCAAGAAATCTAAGTTGATTCGCAAATTTTATAATTTTGTCTCCATAGTCTATTATGGTTTTAAATTTGCCCATCTTCAACAACTCAATTCTCTCTAAAAATTAAGAACCTAAAATTTTTTGGTCCTTTTCAAACCTTTGAAACTCCTCTTTTTTAATTTCTTAAAGCCTGGTTGATAGTTCACAAGTCATAATCTTGGTAGCCTATAAAATTAAAGCATGTATTATAGCCAAGGATTTATACCTCTTTGTTTTCTCTTTATTGTGATTGTTTAGTTGATTCACTATTGGATTGTGTGAAAGTGGAGTTAGAGCAACCTTTATCTTAAACAAATCTCACAAATAAAAGATTCTCAAATAAGCCTTCATTTTGACTGTCATATAGTATAATTTTCTTTATTGAACAGTGGAGATGTTGATGTAGAGAAACTTGTTGAAAACATTCTAGCAATATAAGTTTGATAGTCTTAGGTTTCTTTGAGGAAAAAAGGGTATTCTTACTTGTTTTTTCACACATCCACTTAAGATCTTTGGGGGCGTAATTCTATGTCAAAATTTTAACTCTATTGGTGTTTTGTCTCTTTAGCACTTACTACATATACAAGAATAAACACGAACAATAAGAGCATAATATTTCTCTTTTTCGTTCCATTCAATATGTCTAAATACATAAGATGAAGATATTACAAGTTATAGGACATTCCAATATCTTAATAAAAAACTTAGGCATAAGAAAAGAAACAACTTAATAGCCAACGTGGTAACTTAGCTTTTCATAATAGTATAAGCACTTCATTTAACATCATTAAGATACATTTTAGTATGAATTATCTTGTTGATATTGAACTAATCTGATAAGATGAGTTCTTAACCATAAATATTACCAAAAAGATTAAAAAATACTTATGTTAAAGCTTCACGATCTATAACACGACGTACGTCAAGGTTGTATGCTAGCATACGTTCTTTTATAGATTATTGAAATAAAGTACACGACTTTGAATACTAAGAGTATATAAAATATGTTAACTTTTGAAGTAGTTACGATGAGCTACACAATTTGAGACGCAATTATGTTTGAGTCAATGCTCTTCCCTAGAAGCATAAATTTGAGCATATAATTTGATACACGATATCTTGGATACTTCATAATATAATAAAACAATTTTGAATGGATACACAACCTATAACATAGGCATGTTCATTCTCCTATTCCCTATTGGAAACAATATACACCACAGAATCCAAAAAATGGGTGTGTTTGCATCTGTGTTCATCCTAGGACCTATAAAAGACTAGTTAACTTGGACGTGAGGGAGTTCTAACTTATATGTTTTGTTGAAATGCATTAAAACCAGTAGAAATTCGAACTTATGACTTGGCTTCTTCTAACCTCATTTTGTGGTACTAATTAATTTGTTATATTTTAATTTTTTACACAACCCCTCATTATCATCTTATAATCCACTCCAATTTTTTTAACTTTCCCTTGCATTGCTCTCTTTTCTTTTTCTTCAGTTATCCCTTTTTAGAAGAAACAAGTAAGTCCCTAGACATGGCCAACTATTCATCATCTAAACCGACACTAAAATTCTCCCTAATTCTTATGTTAATAAATATATTATCTTCTTCTTTAGCAAGATCAACTTTACTGTCACTTATAACCGCAGTTTTTTTTTGCAACCTTTTTCATCTTCATTCATAGACAGTATGATAATAAGATGAGTGGCATTTACATGGAAATCATTTGCAATTTCAGTAATGGCCTTAGCATCATCATTAACTTCAAACCATTTAATACCAACTTTAGCATCCATATTTTTGTTAAAATGTGATAAAACTGGATCCATGACCAGTATAGATTTTTATCATCTTATGTTCTACAATAAGCTTATATATTTCCATTGTATAATAATCACTTTTTGTCACCACTATCAAACTATTTTTTAGACTACTACTTAGTACATTATACAATAACTTATTTGCTTTAGGTCCTTTAACATCTTCTATGAACATCCTCTCAACCTCTCAAGGTCCTAATAATAAAACCTATAGGTTTCAATGCCCATAATTTCATCATCTCCACCAATATATTCTACATTTTCTAGTAGATAAGCTTTCAATTAAGAAAATAATTAACTTCCCATCTTAGTCATTCATCTTTAGGTATCAAAAACAAATAGGAAAACCTTCCATACAAATGTCAATATTATATTAAGCATAAGGCATTTAAGTCAAGAGAAAAAGTTTTTAAATTAGCAACTTTAGAGTAATTAAGATTGTTCACTAGGTTTATTAACATAAATGTAAAAACTTTTACTAAATGATTAAGGTACAAAATATTAAAATTAAAAAAGTAATAAGTGGAATCCTTGCTACAATATATCATCAGCATTCCACTTTCAACTAAATTCAGTTACATTTTCTATTATCTATTTAAATTTAAATTATCTATTTAAATTTAACTCCTCAAATGCAAAGTCGAAGATTCCATAAACTAACTATGAGAGGATACCTAAAGTATAAACTTTCAACACTTCCTATGCAAGGTCCCAATATAAAACATGAAATCTTATATCTAAGTACATAAGAAATATTACGGAAAACCTAATGTTAAGAAACTAACATGGTTGGAATTTTATACCCATATAAGAAAAATCAACCTTTATAATAGCAAAACGCTTTAGAGACTACACAAATAGTGATATTGTTGGAATTTCTATTTCACTTAATTTAATTAAAAAATAGACCCATATGAAAAAGTTGGAGGAAAAGTAAGTACCTAGTAAGAAAAAAGAAGAACAAACAAAACCATGGGAAATAAGAGGAGGTGTCTTCATAAACACAACAATTAACCACCATCAGTTGTACATAAAAGTGGAATTGACCTAGAAATTTCATTACCATGAACATAAAAACTAGGCATATGATATTTTTCTTTAATTTTGTGGTATAATTCCATATTTAGCCCAGATCACCTATTTTACATCCCTTGTATAAAGCAACGCCCTTCTCTTGTAATGATAAAATGAAACTCATGTTAAGTATAATAAGCAATGAGCTAAAAAACAACCTAATAATTGATTATTGAAACAGCCAAAATAAAGGTATTGAGAAGATGTTTTTCAACTTGTGCACATTTCATCATTTTGCTTTCTTTTTTTTGTTACATTGGATGTTTAGATCATTAAATGGGTAAAAAGTTACTGTAATTGCTTTTAAACAAACAATCCTTAAAAAGTTAAAAGAAAGAAAAAAAATGAGATGGATACAGAACTGAAGGAAAAGAAGATAACAATAATGAAAATCAAACATGAAAAATAATGTAAACAGCCGACATCTTTCAACCCATGGCTGCTAGATCTCTGTGTGCGTATATGCATGATGAAAATTTATTTTTAATGTGAGCAGTATAAATCTGGGGACTTATCACAAACAATTATGATGATAATCCACATGCATGCACACAAAAGTTGGTAAAGTTATAAATGCACATAATCTACTACCTTATCAACAACTTAAACCAACCAAAATAATGACCTATAATGGAATCGAAAAAGATATTGATGGTTAGCAAAGCAAAGTCGAAAATTTTTAGAAAGGGCCTTCAATCTCCTCCTATTTGCACTCTTTAAAACAAAAGGTGAATTTTAGACTAGGTGTACTAGATCTTCTCTTGTACCTTACCTTGATGCCTACGATAAAGCAATGAAGCTTCTTCAATAGGAAGTGTTGAAGGAAAATTTGGGGATGAATTAGTTGTCAAGAGTGACGATTTAGGGATGAAAGAAATTATGATTATTTGTTATCATATGGGTAATTGTTGAGCCAAAAAACAACTACATAGACTATATTGAAAGCTTGCTTTGATAGCCACATCAACAAATTACTAACAAAGATAATAAAAACTAAATTGAAAATTTTTGAAATTGGGCACTTAACTTAAAAAATCCTAAAAAATTAAGCACTTATGAATTTGTTTCCTAGATTCAAAACTAACAAAAAATATTATTTTTCCTAAATTAGTATCTTTATTTTTCTATCATTTGTGTTATATAATTTTTAACTTTTATATAGTGAATTATTTTGCTTCAATAATTTATGTAAGCTATTAACTCATATATTAATTAAGTTGGAGCCCAAACTAGAAGATTTCTTATATACCATATTGAGTAATACAGAACAAAACTGTAAAAATATTAAAGATAAATTTTAGTTAGAGATATGCAACTGGGCTCGAGCTTGGCCCGACTTGCCCCTCGCCTGACACTTATGAGTAAAACGATGTTGTTTTGTATTTTTAAATAAAAAATAGTTTGGTTGGGTTGCCTTGGGCTTGGGCTCCCTGCCTCGAGCCCTTCTTCAACAACAGTGGTCGGGCTTAGGTGAACTTAGCCTTGACCAGGTCCATTGCTATCCTTAATCTTAATCCCTAGAGCTTGCACTAAAATTTAAATTATATTATAACGTTTGTCAATTTTCGAAAAAGATTATAATATTTTAATACTCGTATAATTTAGCCCTCAAATTGATGAAACTTTAAATTTTTGTCAAAATTCCATCAGTTATATATAGTTTGCATTTTTTTCAAATACAGAGGCCGAAGTTAGCTACGTAGGTGGCTAATGTAGACCCTAAATTATGTTTTGGGGATAAGATTTTAGAAATTCTAAATCCCCAAAAACACAGTTTGGGATTATAATACGCAAATACTACTTTTTACCTCCCCCATTTTGGATTCAACATGTTCTTTGTACTTTAAAGCAAAATCAATTATGAAGAGTTCCTGAGCTTGCATATGAATTTCTTCTCAACTTTATCAGATTGTTTCCTGCAACTTTAGTTCAAAATCCTTCACAAATATATAAGAAACTTGTTAATAAAAATAACATTCCATTTCACCTGCCTAGTTGTTGTGAGTACTTTGATTAAGAGAGAAAATAATCAAAGAAAATATATATTTTGCATATTTGATAAATGGTCCTCAAGCAACGCCGATATTTTGCAGCTGCTCGAACAAGTTAAACCATGAAGCCCATACTTTCATAGCTTCTGATGCTTCTCTTTCTGATATCCAACTGGTGGACTTACACACGAACATCCTTCACAATATTCTTCTTTTTTTTAGTATATCTATAAGCATACTCTTCTTTTTCTGAATTGAATTCATCTTCCACCTAAGTATAAATGTCTCTTTACATCAAATGAATCGTTATTCTAAAGAAAATAAACAAGGATATCATATGAATTTATAATCTTTTCAGCAAATGAGGTTAGAGACAACCATATCTTGTAACTCTAAATTATCCAAAACACAATTTGAGGCTTATGATTTAAGAAATATGACAAATAAAAAACAAGTTTGAGTAATATAAACAGCCTTTTTATAAAAATATAAAAAAAAGATTAAGTGCATTATAATTCTCCTCGTACTTTTATAAATGAATTGATGCGTTAACAAATAAAGAATAACAAGTCGTATCCTTAACCAAGTCGGTAAGGGGCAGGACAGGATATTCCAATCCTGTATTACTTATTTTTATCTACATATTTGCCTAAATTTTACATAAATATAAACAAGGTAAAAATTAGTTAACCAGAATAGAAGAAATGTTACCGTAAATGAGGTATCTTGAAAGAACAATTTAGAAGTGTGTCATTCATTGTTTGGGAAATGGATATAGTACTATTGAAGCAATGGAGATTTTTTTTTTTTTTTTTTGACGGTGAAGCAATGGAATGTTGATAAAGCTGTATCTGACGAGGACGGTTTGCCTTGGTCTAAAATTCAATAATTGGAACAGATCATAAAACTAATGGCCCGAGTCAATGTGTTGTATTTCTTTAGATGTAAGCAAGTAAAGAAGCCAGAAAACGTGTCTTTCCCTGTCTCGCTTTGTTAACCTTTAAATATTCGATGCCGATCCAAAAACGAACCCTATCTAATCAAACACCGAAAAGTAGAAATTAACAGATAGACAGACCAAGAGCAAGAGCAAGAGCGAAAGCGAAGACAAACATTTCTGAGAAGCAGTAGAAGTTCCAAGCAACAAAGGACAATATAGCAACTGCGAAAATTTTCCAAGATCACAGACAACAGATAAACATGTGCGACGATTGCAGGCCTTTGGGCTTCCTTCTAGGCCTACCCTTTGCTTTTGTGTCTCTTCTCGTCTCCATCGTTGGTGTTGTTGTTTGGATCATCGGGTTTGCTTCTTTACATCTATACCTTTCCGCATATCCTGTTATCCTTTTATTTGATGCATTTCAAATTCTGTTTTTTTTTTTAAATTTCTTGATCGTTATTTCCATCTTCACGAGATTCCTTGATCTGGGTTTGTGTACTTTGAGTAATCTGAAGCTAAAGTTTGCATCTTTGACTCCTTTGTTTTAACTGGGATCAAAATTTGGGGCATGTGCAGGTTGTTGTTGTCGTGTATATGTCCCTGTTGTTTATGTGTTACTGTGATAGTGGAGCTGGCTTTGGAGTTGATCAAGGCTCCTTTTCATGTTATGGAGTGGTTCACTTCTCAGATACCATGTTGAATTCTGATTAATGACAATTGGGCTGTATTAGTGCTGCTAATTATCACTATTCTTGCATTTATAGTATTGTTTATGTGTGTAAAGAAAGAATTAACGTCATGGTTCATGAGAATCAGTGTACTGATGTGATGCTTTTTTTATGACTTCTGGCTTTTGTCGACCGTAGTTCAAAGAATGTGTTTGAATTTCCTTTGCTATTTTCCTGCTGGAAAGGTAGTCAATCAGCTTTAACATCCTACTTCAACAAAATGGTAAAAAAGTGACGACGAGAAGAAATTCCTTAATCTAGATACTTATCCCGGTCCTAACATTACTTTTCTTTTTCTACTTTCTCTTAACTTTAATTATTCTGATGCGAAGAACCAATGTGAACGAATCTTCTTTGCGAGCGTTTGACTTTCTACGATTGTATTTGTTTCACATTCTCACAGCTTCACCCCCAAAGACTTTAAGAATTTGGTTTGCATAGACGACTTATGTTCATGTTTTTCAGGCTTAAGGGCAGATGGAAGTATTTATAGTAGCCAACTCCATTAATGATATGAAAAAAGAAACTAGTACTTCATTAATTTCATTGCTTAGTTTCTCTTATTTCCAGATGAAGTTTTCTCCCACAATTTTTGCCAAAGTAAATTGGAAAGTGTTGGTGATGAAACTCTTCTTCTAGCAGAACTCTTTTCCTTGGTGTTTACTGATTTTCTTTCTTCAAGATAAGAAGATTAAATTGTTTTCATTGTCTCTTCTTCTATCTATGTCTATCTATTGGTAGACCAATAATGCCAAATTAGTAATTACGATTCATAATGTCTGTTCCCATGGGGGAGTGATGGTTTCATGAATAATGGTGTTCTTTTGAACTTAGAAACTAAATTACAATGCCCCTTGTGTCTCGGATACTGCTCTTTACTTTTAACATGCCATGACCATTTCGTCATTCAAAGTTCATCTCATCTTGTTCATGATCTTGGAGCTTCCAAGAACCATCATTCTGTTGAACCATCCCCCTATGTTCTGTACACCACCAAAAGCTAGGCACCAAGTACTCTTCCTTTAAAGAATTCAGTGATTTGTTCACTAACGCAATGTCTCGTTTAACCTCCAATTGGAAATCTTGAATACCTTGAGTACCGGCAATCCCATGCAAATAGGCTTCCAAGTTATGCCAACTTCCGTCATTTCCAAGATTCTTCAAGGACTTGGACTTTCGGGTATCTATTTCAAGCACTTGACCAACATCAGAATATCCTAGTATTGGAACAAGAGGTATAAGATCAGGATCATTGATTATCCGTAAAAGGCTAAGATGTTGCATTGATTGAATGACATCCCTGAAGCCTGAGTTCCCAACTCGTGGGCTACCAAAAGCAAATGCTGTGACTGGACAGTGCTTCTCAGGCTGTTCTTTGCTCATATTGATTCCACTTGCCACTATGTCAGCTGCATTTAGAGTTGCAAGTGCAGCACCTAGGCTGTGACCTGTTACTGTTATACTGATTTCCTCGTTCTTAAATTTTTGCACCAGTTCCTTCAATTCTGTGTTAACCTGGTATTGAGTTGGAAGCACACATATATTAATAATCTATGATTTATGAACTGACAGACAATTTTTTGTTGTTGACTGTGCAAACTTGTTAAATGAACAATCGTATAGTTGTGTTCTAGACGTCAAAGTCATCGCCCCTGCATATATATATATTTTTTTGGCATCCATATTCATTCCTCGTCTTTTATTATTTGGAAGCCAAGTTCCTTATCAATCAAAATGCACCGAGGATAAATAACTCGGAGAACGAGGAGTGATCTAATGGAAGATCAGTGGGAAGAAGACTACCAAAACAAGGACAAAGGGAATCCAAGAAAGCCTAAAAGCAACGATTGCTTTGGCAGGTATTTACTTAAAAGTATGAGACATGTAAAACTAGAGAAAGTTGAGGGTTACCTGCTCTCTTGCGCTGGTTTTATTGTATGGAGACTTGGCATCTTCAGAGGTATACATGGAAAGCCAGCCTCTGTGAACTTGGGGGTTCTTGCTTTCCCCAAAAAGTTGAGAAGCTGAAACCAAAGGGGAATCAAAGTCTGCAATCCATTCAAGGGCCTGAATTGACCCTCGCCATGCAACGACTATGTCTCTCCGGCCTAAGATTTCCTTTCCCTCATCAGTTGTCACTGCAATGTATCCCATCCAATTTGACTCTTTATTCCAGGCCTCCCTTGACAAAGATCTGAGAAGGAAGCACTCAGGGAGGGGAATATGAGAAGTTGCATAGAAGTACTTGACAGCTTTGTACTTGAATGGATTGGCTTTCGCTAGACCAGCTCTGGAAAACAGGTTGGACTTTGAATACCTGCAATCGCCTGCAAACTTTGAGACCCTTTGGAAAATGAAACTGTCATAGGTTACTTGAGCCATCTCACCATAGTGAATTAGATATCGTCGAAGGTCAATGTCTAGCGGGTCCAGGAGGCCTTTCCAGTCACTCTGTCCACTTAGCAGCTTCCATCTTTTGGCTATGTTTCCGGCCATTTCCCCTTCGCTATTATGAATCAAACATGCGAGTCCCTTTGACCCTCAGAGCTTAAGCGTTTGCATCTATGTATTGTGTATTGCATAAAAGTACTAGTAAGACGTGAAGAAATTGTTGAAGCAACCGTCAGCAATTGTATTCTCTGCTGTATCTCAAATTGCATGCTTGCTTACGTGTACGAACGTTGTGGAGTGGGCAAGAAACGAATGTCACTTGCTTTACAAGATACGTAATTGGTGTAGCCATTTAGAAGGTCTCCTTGAATATATAGCCCACACAATTTCTGTGACGTATTAAGTTCTGTGACGTATTAAAGTTCAAGGAAGCAAAGGATCAAGCGAAACAAAATGGCTACAGTGGACAGGATCAGGCGAAGAACACGACTACTTCCGAAGTAAGGGCGAAGAGAGGAAACCACAACAACTATCAACAAAGTCGAAAGAGTGAAGCATTTTAAACCTCGTGTCAATAAGAGCGTATTCACATTATAAGAAATCCACGAGATGCTTGAGAGTAAAGAAAAAAGTAAAAAGACATTTTAAATAAAAGGTTACAATCTAGCTGAGCAGAACATGTCGCCAAAAGTTCTACTTCACTGAAACATATCCAATTAAAACAATTTAGTAGGATTAGATCAATCAACTTATTTCAGTCAGTTCGTATCAGCTAGATTGTTGCTATAGATGGTGATTCACCATTATGTGATAGAAAAATATGTTTGTGCATAACATCCACATGTTGAAAGAAAGGATCCACCTCCATCTCCAACTATCTCTCCCTCATCTCCACTACTATTGACGAACTTGCTGTTATTGGTGACAACATTTCCGAAGAGGATGTTACCATCTTCATTATGAACGACTTACCCCCCGATTATGAACCCTTCATTACAACGGTTAAAGGAAACTCCCATCACTTTTATCAAACTTCGGGCAAACTTGTTCCTTCACGAACAATGTTTGCTCACTTACCACTCTCCACCACCATTTGACACTGCTCTCACAGTCTCTCGGATCAGCGGGCGATCACCTCAAACCACTGAAAATAGGGGCAGCTCCGGAGGATGGAGAGGACGACAGTCCTCTTATTCATTTCACCTTAGTTCCGGATCTTTCTCTGGTCGCCAACTAATGGCCCTTTTCTCTTCGAGTCATGTGGCCGGGTTACTCCCCACACCCTTCCTACACTTCAAACCATACAGTCCAAAAGTTTATTCCAACCTTAACCTCTTATATACCTACCCATAACTCCAGTCTAGCCCCAAACACTTATGCACAAATTTGTAATTCTAGTCCAACCCAAATTCTACCTAAACATACCAATTCCTATAATAAACATCAATGCCAAATTTATTGGAAATAAGACATATTGCTGCTTATTGTCATTTTCAACACTTTAAATCTCGAAATTGTTCTTTTGCACCTTGAATTGATTTCTAACCTCTCTCAATGGCCTTTACTGCCCTAAACAATCAATCTCCTAAGAATTATAAATTTAGCTCTAATGCCATTAATAAATATTTATCTGAGACTAGTGTTACTATTCACTTAGACACAAAATTCTCAACTAGTGGATTCTAAAACACCGTATAATAGTTCAAATCAAGTGATTGTCAGCAATGGTTAAACACCCCCTTTTTGTACCACTGGTCATTTATCTTTTCCTACCTCACTTCGTTCCTTTCAACTTAAAGATGTTTTAGTTATTCCTTATCTTACTACCAATCTCTTCTTTGTTACTAAATTTTCCAAAAATAATTCTTACATTGTTGAATTTAATCCTTTTGGTTATATTACAAAGGACCTTTACACTAAGACATTGCTACTCACTAGTTTGATTCATGATAATCTTTAGTCCTTGAAGATTCCTCACAACTTCAAAAATCATGTTGCCTTTAGTATCATGTTTGCTTCAGTTAATCTTTGGCATCAACGTCTTGGTCATCCTTATTTAACTACTCTTTCTAAGTTGTCTCATCTTCTTTCCTACAAAATCAATTGTCAAAAATGATTGTATCTCTTGTCTTAAAGGAAAAAGTACTAGACTTTCATTTTCATTATTTTTTCGTCTCTATTAGTTCCTTACAAACTATCCGCTGTGACATTTAGGAATCCTCCCCCTCTTTGTCTCTTTTTTTTGGTAGATATTTTATTATTTTATTGATGATTACAACTGCTATATTTGGATATTTCAATTAACTCACAAATCTCAGGCTCTTTCTTATTTCGAAACTTTTAAGACATTAATTGAATTTTTTTTCACCATTGTTAAAAATTTCAAATGCAATGGAGCTTCTAAACTCATCAAAGGTCCTTTTACTCACTTTCTCAACATCGATGGCATGACCTATCATATATCTTGTCCTTATACCTCTTAATAAAATAGTTTTGTCGAACAAAAAATTCTTCATATTATTGATACTAGTCTTACTCTTCTTCTTCATACATCTCTTCCAACATCTTTTTTGGTATAAAGTAATTTCTAAAGCCGTTTATCTCATCAATTATTACCTATCCTTGTCCTTCACCATAACTCTCCTTATGAGATCCTTTTTCTTACCACACCAAATTTCTCACATCTTCATGTTTCTTGTTATGGTTGGTTTCTGTTCATAAGTAGCTCTCATTTTGACAAACTATTACCAAAATCGACACCGTGTGTTTTCTTTAATTATTTCTCTCAATATAAATATTGTTATTTTGATCCTCACACTTTCAAACTCTAAATCTCTTATCATGTTTGCTTCCTTGAAAACATCTTTCCCTATGCCACCTCTTCTCCCCTTTCCTCCTTACCCTTCTCTTTACTATCACTTTACCTCTACCATGTAGTCTTCATCCTCCTTCGTATCCTTCCCCACATCTTCCCACCTCCACTTCTTCCTCCACATCCTCTCATCCTCATCTAATGTTCACTCACTCATGTGATCACACCCGTATTCCTCAAATCTTCTATGATTTTATTGCTTACTCTAATGTCACCCATAATCCATTTATTCTTGATCCCACTCTTTCAACCAAGCCAATAAATTTCCTCATTAGCGATAAGCCATACCTGATGAGTTTAATGATCTTCATCGCTTCTTACTAAATGTAATTTTAATGATACTATTAGCCATTACAAAGCTCATCTAATTGCCAAAAGGGTATCACCAGGCTCTAGGTTTTAATTATATTTATATATTTAGTCATGCTGCCAAACCCACCACTATTAACATTATCCTCACTCTTGCTTTTTCTAAAACTTGGCCCATTCATCAACTTGATATCAATAATATCTTTCTTTATAGTAATCTCGAAGAACTAGTGTTCATGTCCTAACCTCTTAATTTTGTTGATCCTCATCATCCTTGTTATGTCTGCCATCTACAAAAAGCTCTTTATAACCTCAAACAAACTCTACGTGCTTCGTTTCTCTATTTAAGTCAAAAAATTCATGACCTTTATTTTACTGCTACCAAATATGACACTTTCCTTTTTGTTCATCCCACTCTGACTCATACAACTTATGTCTTAGTCTATATTGATGGCATCTTAGTCACTGGTTCTTCTTCTTCCACACTTATCTTATTCATGACCTTAATACCATTTTCTCCCTTAAAGATCTTGATCATCTCCATCACTTCCTCATAATTAAGCTCTCCCCACACCTAATGGTCTTTTCCTTACCCAAACTTAATACATTCAAGATCTTCTTCACTGTATAGGCCTTGATACCCTAAAACCTACTACTAATCCTTTTACCCCCTCCCTTGCCCTATCCAAAAATCATGGTCATCCCCTTCTTATTCCTACTGAATATTGGAGCACTTTTGGTGCTCTTCAGTACCTTTGTCTTACCCGCCTTAATATATAATTTGTTATCAACAAAGCTTATTAATTTCTCCATTTTCCTATCGACATTCACTAGATTACGATTAAAAGAATTCTACAATACCTTTCCTCCACTACCTCTCTCAACCTTCACTTCAGTCACACATCTCCCTTACCATCTAAGCATACTGTGATGTTGATTGGGCTAACTATTTTGATGATCTATGCTCTACTTCTGGATATTGTCTCTTTCTTGGTCCTAATGTCATTTCCTATAGTTCCAATAAATATCATATTGTTGCTTGGTTCAGTATCGAAGTTGAGTATAAGAGTATTGTTGGACCCCAAATCTTTCTTAGAATTTATTCCATTAATTTAGCAAGCACGAATGGAAATTATAATTTCTTTTAAATTTGAATCTGTTGGAGTTTAGTCATGAATATTTTTATTTACATGTGTTTGCATGAATTAAATAGAGATGTTAGAATTAATTTAGTTCGTAATAGACATAAGAGAATAAAAGGGGTAAGTAAACATTAAATTAAATATGGAAGGGTAAATTTGGAAAGACTAAAAGTGGTCTTCAATAATAAGAAAAGAAATGAGAAAGAGGAACTGAAGAGTGCATGAAGTGTGCTGGAAAAGTTAGTAAGAAAGAAAATAAAAACGTAGAAGGAACTAGAAGAAGAGAAGGAGAAAACGAACCAGAAAAGAAGAAGAAGGAAAGAAAGAAAAAGGAGAAAGAAGAAGAAGGAGTAGTTTCAGCTGAGTGTTAGGTAACTTTCATCTTTTCTTCTTGCTTTGGTAGAAAAAGGAACTAGAGAAAGAGTTTCTTGTGCTAGAAATAAAGGGAGAAAGGAGAGTACCAAGAAACTTTTTTATTTTTTATTGTTAAAGCTTTATGGATTTTCTAGTTGTATATTTGATTAAATGAAAACTTTTTTGTTTAAAGGAAACCAAGAAAATCTAAGGCAACAGCAAGAGGAAAGGAAAACTTGAGTTTGGATTTACAATCAATTAGGTGGGTAGTATGCTTATAGTTATTATGTTGATGGGCTAATTTCTTGCTTGTTTGCAGGCTTAAATGCTTGACTTTGAATTGTTTTGATTGTTGGAAAATGTGCTATGATTTATTTTCATGTTATGCCTTGAAATATTTTACTGTTTTTGGTATTAATGAAAAGAGGAAAAAGCACAAGAAGCATGAAAGTATGAGTATGTGATGAAATGAATTGAGCATTAAAATTTGCTTGTGTTTGGCAAGAGAGATACCATTTCATTTGTCACGTGCACATTGACTCAAAGCCTTCTCCCAGTTGTCTACATGTGGCACATGAGCTCCTAAGAAACAGACTCATTTTGTTCATGGTGTAAACTTCGGTTTCTCTATTTCGTTCCATGAGACTCTTTCAAGCCATTATGCTTGTGCATATATATATATAGAGAGAGAGAGAGTATAGTTAATGGACGAGAAGGAGGATTGCCAACCTGGATATTAAGATGTTGAGAGAATTCTTCCAATCTTTTCAGTCCTGCCTCGAGAGCATCCGATTTTGGATGATTAAACTGCTAGGAAGCATCCAAAGAAATCCGACGGCCGAATATATATATATGCTTGATTGTGTGTAGCTCATTACCAATGGCTATAAACATATTAGTCACTGAGCTTCGCAGCTCAACCCATTATTTTTCACTCCTGAAGTGCAGAACGAGAAGATAATTGATCCTTGCAAGCTTTGGCAAACTCCAAGATATCTACTTTTGTAACTAATTCAGTTTGACTATATTTTGGTAGTTTTATAAGCATATCAAGCGTGAGCATTCATTTATATTTTGTATTACGCTATTGTGTTGGGTTGTAAATTGTTGTTGGAAATAGAATAGTATGTTATTAGACTGCCCTGGATAGATTTAAAATAAATTGTTATATTGGAAGTCATGAAAGTACACTTAGTTTAGAGTATGTGAAAAGCTCATAATAGGTGAAAGAAGAAAAAGGGAACTATGTTGTAGCATTACCCTATACAGAGTTAGTGACTCTAACTTCCATAAATAAACTATATTGATCTAGGTAGAATTGGATAAAGTTGTCTTTAGGAAAATTATAGTTCGTCCTCTTAGCTTTCCAATGGTATTTGCATGTAATTTTAGGACTTCGGACGAAAGAGATATGGTACACGATAACGTCACAGGTGCTAGAAGAGGCTGCCACGCAATCCTTGACAAAATTTGTGTGCTGATTTCAACGAATAAACTGTATTGATGTAGGCTAAATCAGACAAAGTTGTCTTCACAAAAGTTGTATATTATCTTCTTAGTTTTCAAATGGTATGAAGTTTATAATTTTTGGACATTATAATTGAGAGATATGATTTTTACAAGTTGGAGTGTCAGAACCCTTCCATAAGGGTGCATGATCGTGCACTAGCATGATTGTGACAGACCCCAAATTTATCAGGAGTGCATGATAGTGCTTGTGCATAAGGGTGATTGACGAATTTCTAAAAATTTGGTTAAACACAGGCATTTAAAGTGCTTCCAACCTTTTTCACTTGATCTTCACCCAGTCCTCTCGTAATGTATCCATGAAATAAGTTCTGAGACTCAGGCCCAACAAGTATACTACTGCTAAACTAATTGGATTACATCTCCCTTTGGTGAAATTGGGTTTCCCTATCTCCAACCTACTTTATTGTGTGACAACCTTAAGGCAACCTTCCTTGTGACAGTTTCATTATCTAATGCTCATACTAAACATATTGAGATTGATATTCCTTTTGTTTGAGACTTGCTCACCAATAAATCCCTCTGCATTTAACATATCTCTTCGTTCGACCAAATTGTTGATATTCTAACCAAAACATTGTCTTCATCTGCATTTTCATCAACTTTGGAGCAAGCTAACTATTATTAACCTTCCTAAGCTTTGCAGGGGGGTGGTTGGGGGGTTAGGCGCTGATAACATGTGCAAAATATTCCCCATACTTTAGTGATAAACATCTCAACTATTTACAATTTAGCTTTGATTTGTTTTTATATAATATATATTTTCTCTTTATTTTCAACTAGGTATAAATTTATAGTATCTCTTTACATAAGCAATATAGAAAACAATAACAATTTACAAAATTTATCAAATGAAACGTGAAATGCTTTTTCATTATAATTTGTTCATGTAAATTACGTAATTGTAATATGGACATTATCATATCTCCACTTTTAATGCTTAGTGATTTAAAATTATATTTTATCTTAGACTTATATAATTCCTTCATATTAATAACTTAGTTTTAGTTTTATGATTTATGTTTGAGTTTACTCAAGTATAGTCCAAAGTCATAATATTAATAAATTTTATGTTAAAAGATTTTTATTTTAGCTATATTTTTGTTTTCATTAGCATTTGTATTGATTATAATTTAACTCTAGAATATTAGATTACTTTTGAGATTTTATGTAATGATTTTTTATTGATATTTATTCTAATAAAATAGTTAATATTCTATGACATGGCTTAAAAACTTATATATGATAATACATCTCTAATATTAAAAAATGAATTAAAAAAGAAACTTTATGTTACTTGTTAATGCTAAGAATTTTGTTTGGATTATGATTTAATATACATGTAATATGTATTGAAAGTTCTTTTTTCAATTGTAACAAAGTGTTAATAGTAAGCATTTGTATAAATAAATGTTTGAGAACAACATTATATTTAACATGCATAAGATGTGGTACACACAAGTTTGTTTTATAACAAAGTAATAGTTTGAATTTAAATGAAAAAAGGCCTTTATGATTAAGGTCATTTTACTAATATTTTATATAAAAGAATAATATTTGATATATCTTTTTTATATTAGAATCATCATAATCTATCTTTTTTTAGTACTCACTCCATACATAATCAGAAGTATTAGTTTCAAGAATTAAATCATCATCATTAAATGCTAAAGAAAGTTTTGGCAATGTAGCACACAAAATCTTAATTTTCTTTACTTGTTTAATCAAACGCGGAGAAAATTCAAATCTTTGCTTTTTCTTTAAAAGCATTTGAAAAGTTTTTCTTATCTCGACTATATTTTGAGTAAAGTCTAGCATAATTTCATACTCTTAAAAAACTTTGAACTTGTTTTTTATTTATTAACTTATCAGGAAATTATGAGATTTTTTCGAAGATATGAGGTTGAAGTTTAACTCCCCTATCGTCTATCTGCATGCTAAGGAGTTGTATTTCAATCTAAAATATCTTAGCTTTTTTCTTAGAGAGAGCTAAACCATGTTGTTCATATAAATCTACAAATTTATTGAGATGTATAATAAGTTGAGCAATATTATTACTACCTATTAAAATATCATCTATGTAAACATTTATGAAATTATGATACTTAAAGATATTATCCATTTTCCTTTGAAATATTTGTGGGTATTTTTTAAACAAAAAGGCATTACTAAACTATTCATAATGACCTTAGGGAGTAGAGAGACTAGCTTAGAATATAATCTTTACTCATTTTTATCTACCAAAATCCACTCTTACAATCAAATTTAGAGAATATTTGTTTCTCTCTTATCAAGTTTATTAATGTTTCTTTGGTATCCACCAAATATTGTATTATCATTTAATTTGTTATGATTTAATACCATTGTAGCTTTATTTATAATTAGTTATGCATGGTTTCTAACCATAAAAGTTGGGGAAGAATGAGGGGATTTACCAGGCCTAATTATCTTTAGATTTTATAGTTAAAGAAGTTGTTTTCTAAATTTCTCTTTATCTTCTAAATTTTATCTTATAGCAGTAATTCTAATAATTGATTGTTTATCTATCATTTCTAAGTTTACTTCTTCTCTGTTTTTATCCTAAAATTGTAATGGGCTATTAGATTAATTTTTCTTTATTTTTTGTTTTACTAATTCTATTCCATCTTTGATGGTTTTTATATGCTAATACTTATTCTTTGTATTGTTTTTTATTTTTAATAAAAGTTTTCCTTTTGAAAGGATCATTTTTTTCTTTATACCCTATACCACGCTGGACTGTGTAAGGTTTAAATGAAATTGGTGTAGATCGAGCATAGGCATGTTTAATTTTGTTAACTATGATCTAATGACTACAAGGAGTTTTCAAATGTATTTGTTGTTTAATAGTATCAAACAATATTTTATAAAATATAGAGAAACTTATTTCCTAAAAGAATACTAATTTTGGTATCATAAAAGTAAAATGGTGGACATTTTATTAAAAATGATCCTAATAGTATTTGGGGTTGTTTAATACCTTTTGATAAATGTATCTTATTATTAGAAATATCTAATCCTATTATATTTGTAATATTTCATGATATTGTGAAAGAAAACAACTTGCTTTATATAAACAAGAACCAACTCCACTATCTATATGAATAACAAAGTATTTTGTTCTATAATCTTTGTAAGTTATTCTGATTGAAGTATAAATACTAGTGGGACTAGTGATTATCTTGGAATATATATTATATTTTTATTATAGGATATTTATATTTTATAAGGTTGGACTTGTTTGAGAAAACTAGTTCCTAGCATTTTCTCTAAATTGAATCCTTCATTGCTAATAATTTTATAGGTATTTTATTGTCTCCTATCTTAATAGTGGTTTCTATGGCGATATCTATTAAATGTATTTCACTATTGAAATTTATATATTGATAAGGTTCATTTAGCTATAAACTTATCAAATTATGTATTAGATTATGATTCAGGTAAATTTCACTAGCTCCTGTATCAACTACGATATTACAGGGAATATAATTTGTACTATCAAAAAGTTGTCCTTTAATTTATAATTAAAACTTATCTTTCTATCTATTTTATTTCCATCTCTAATTAAAATTTTCTTTTAAAGTCTTAGACTAAAGAGAGTATTCTATCAAAATCTTTATCTTGCATATTATAAGCTATCTTAGGATAGATGTCAAACAAAAGTTTTTGATGTTAAAGATTGCTTCTTAAAATTCCTATATAGACTTTTTTTCTATTATGAATTCATTCATCTAATATTGCTAGATTTATAGCATTATCTATTCCATCTCTAAAAGTAGATCTAATTATCTTTTGTATGGATCCTATATGCACCCATCATATTTTTTCCCTAATTTCTCTGAGAATGTGATCAAGTTTTCGAGAAATATCTTTTTCAGATGACAGAGGAATCATTTCTTTACTAGAAGTTAAACTAATATCTAAGGCTTTTCCCTTAATATTAATACCATAAAACATATAATTGTTTTTTGGGTTTTAATCCTTTTTCTAATAATATTAAATACACTATAATAATTTATAAAATACATAGTATTCTGGATCTTTTTAAGCACCTTTCTATCAATAAGAGTTTCTTGACTATAATCTCCATATTGTTCAGATGTATGTACTATAGTATTTATTATTTAATTATCAATTTGAGTATTCAAAGATTCTCCTATTTCACTCATTTCTTTATGAGCTTAAAGTTTCTTCGTATTCTGTATCTGCTATTATAAAAATGCTTTCATTAAAAGAGCATTCTTCAAAAGTATTCTAAAAAAAATCTTAATTTTCTATCATTTCATTTATTTCAACATCTATTTATATTTTCTTTTTATTATCTTTTAGGACATTCATTAGCATAGTGTCCTTTTTCTTTACAATAGTAACACTGACATTCAATTATCTTTTTATTTCTTTTCTTATATCTTCTAAATATAAGTTTTCTAGGTTTGTATCCTTATTTTTTAAATAATATTTTGCTTTATGTTTCTTGAAATATCTTTTCTTAAAATATTTCTTATTTTTATTTTTTATCTTATTGTACTAATAAGGAAGATCACATCATATCATAGTAGGCATTTTGATATTTTTTCTTTATTCCTTTACTTTTCTTCAGTAAGATAATATTATCACACCATTCACTTAATTTATCTTTTGAAAAGGATATTCTTTTTCCTAAAGTATCTACAAGACCAAGACAAGACCAAAATTTTATGTTGCCTCTTATTTACTTCCCATAGATCAAGGATCTTTGAATCAAACATCTTTAAATAAATTTGTGTATTTTAACTTGATTATAAATATGGTAATAATAATATAGGAAAATGCAAATGTATCTATTAATTTCACAAATGTTACATAATTGTAATCTTTGTAATGTTATAACATATTTTCCTATGATAGTTTTATCTTTCTCTAACAAATTCTAATTGACAAGTTTCAACAACTCTAATTATCAGATTTTTTATATCATTATCTGGATTAAATATAGAATAATCCATTTTATTAATAGGAACAACTACTTTTAGAGCGGTTTCCCATTTATCTATTACTTTTTCTATATTTGGGATGCAATCTATATCTAAATATATTCTAAAAGAATTTATAGCTTCTGTTCTCACCTTATCTATAGGTTTAAAACCATCTTTATCTTTGGATACCATATATTAAAACTTAAGGATACCTAGGAGGTGGATTTCTAGAAATACTGGCTATATAACTAATATTAGGATTATAGTGAATTTTTTGTTTAATTAAATATAGTTTTAAATGCACTAAAGTTTCTAAGTTTAAATTTTCTATCTTTCCATTTAATTCTTCAAATTTTGAATCAGAATTTTTTATAAAATTTTCCATTTTATTTGTCATTAGAAGGTATTTTCATTTTAAAAATTAGATCAAGTATTTGTTTTTTATAGGATTTTTGTTGGGTTTATTATCTACACCATTTTTATTTATCTTATTAATTTTTTCATCATATATTTTATATCCATGATTTGTTTTTGAAGTTTTCCTATATGGAAAAGAATGTTATTTTTATAGTGGTCGTTGGGTTCTACTTCTATTTTTCTATTATGGTTTTTTGTTTTTGGTTTTTTAATTAAAAAATAAAAACTTACTTGGTTTAAATTTGTAATTTAAAAACTAAAAACAAAAACTTGTTTGGATGAGATTTGTAATAAAAAATTGAAAAAAAAACATGTTTAAAAACTTAATTGTCAATTGAAACATTGTTAGCTTGAAACTAGAAACAGAAGCTGTGACCTTGAAACTGACTGGATTTCTCGTCACGTGTTTAAATGGGATTTTTTTGGCCTTTGAACTTTGTATCCAGTCTATGGAAAACAACAAACCAAAAATGCAAAAAAACACTTAGAAATGCAGAAACATAAACCAAAAAACTAGAAGACCAGAAATGCAGAAAAATAAACCAAAAAACCAAAAACACAAACCAAAAATGCAGAAACGCAAACCAGAAAACCAAAAATGTATAAACGTAAACCAGGAAATAAAAATTGCATAAACATAAAAAACCAAAAAACCAGAAACGCAAACTAGAATACTAGAAATGAAGAAACGTAAACCAAAAAACCTGAAGAGAGAGAAGAGATGAGTTAGGGACTTAAAAGAGAAGAGAAGAACAAAGAAGCAGGAGAGAGAGAAGACATGAGTATGGGACATAAGAGAGAAAGATGAGAGTTTCTACAGTGGAGGAAGTTTATAAAAGAAGGAAGCAGAAACGAATCAAAAACCTACTGTGAAAAATTAGAAAAACATCTAATTTCTGTTTTCGTGAATCTGTTGTGGTTTGTTTTTATTTTTAGAAACAACAGCTTACAATAGAAACAACCAAAAGTATTTTAAAATGTTTCCTTTTTTATTAAAACCGCAATAAGAAAAAAAAACAGAAACAATCACCTACATAATATTCTATTGTTTTTTCAATCTCTACCAAATCAGTTTTTATTTTTAATCCTTCAGGTTTTAATTTTAAATACTTATCTTCTGCCACTTAAATGATAATTTCGAAATGTCCAGCAATGCCTAAATAAGCTTTTATTGGCATTTTTTTTACATCTATGATATATTCTATTTGATTTGTCTATCAATAATTTAACTGCTTTTATAGCCTTTTTGTGATAATTTGTAAATAATATATAATTATATATTTTATGATGATTTAATTCAATATGGGCTTCTTTTACATGAATATCAAGTTTATTCATTTCAAAAAGTAAATGATCACAATAAGGACAATCACTTATAATCAAAAGCATAAGAAGAAATATCTCCAATAACCTCTATCTAGATGTAATCTATAAAGCTCAAAGAACGTAAAATGTGACTCTTTTTGCTCATCTTTATATTGCGGATTTTCTAGTTGATATTTGAAAATTATTGCTTTACAATCTAATAAAGTGTCTAATAGAATAGTGATGCAAGTTCTTAGCTGGAAATAACAATTTTTTATTTCTCGTATGTACTTATTGTTAACAACTATCAAATATCTTTTTTCCTGAATCTGTTGGTGGATATTTTCACAAGTTAGACACCAAATAGCCATGGTTCTGATTATAATTTAAAGGCAGGAGATAAACAAACACAAAAACTTTGATCACGTGAGACAATTTAATCACGCGAGAAAAATAAAAGCTTTTATCATATATGAATTTTTTCAAAAAATTGTAAAAATCTTAATTTTCTATCATTTCATTTTACCTACGTTTACAAGAACGTCTCTAAAAATTGTAAAAATAAAAAAATCGTAAAAAATTGTTATTACCTACGTTTACAAGAACGTTTCTAAAAACATTTACCTACAACAACAAATTAGTAGCTAAAACTATTCTACTATAAAAACAAAATTGTCACTAAAAAGTATTAGGAACTAAAAAAAATCGTCACAAAATGTTATTACCTACGTTTACAAGAATGTCTCTAAAAACATTTAGCTACAACAAAACATTTTGTAGCTATAAGTATTCTGCTATGAAAAAAAATCGTCAGTAAAAATAATTACCTACTACTACGATTTAGTAAGTAAAAACTTTTATCTACGAAACATATACGTTGCATAATGCAATATACGACGTTCTTCGTTCTCGTTGGTTATATGTTTTACCAACGAAATTATTGTGTATCAAAAACCTTGTTGCAACGATTTTAGAAAAATGTAGCGGATAATTTTTTGCTACCGAGATTCAGCGATGATTAGAGCGACAATTATTTTTCATTGAAAATTAATATTTGCAACAATTTCTTAATATTTAGCGATGTTTAGTTTCGTCGCCAATAAGCTTATCTGTTATAGTGGTTTCCCATTTATCTATTACTTCTTCTATATTTGGGATGCAATCTATATCTAAATATATTTCAAAAGAATTTATAGCTTTTGTTCTCACCTTATCTATAGGTTTAAAATCATCTTTATCTTTAGTTATCATATAAGTTCCAGCATATCCTAAATTGGGTCCATTAAAACTTAAGGATACTTAGGAGGTGGATTTCTAGAAATATTGGCTATATCACTAATATTAGGATTATAGTAAATTTTTCACTTAATTAAATATAGTTTTATACGCATTAAAGTTTCTAAGTTTAAATTTTCTATCTATCCATTTAATTCTTCAAATTTTGAATCAGAAGCTTTTATAAAATTTTCCATTTTATTTGTAATTAGAAGGTATTTTCATTTTAAAAATTAGATCAAGTATTTGTTTTTTTAGGATTTTTATTGGCTTTATTATCTACATCATATTTATTTATTTTATTAATTTTTTCATCATATCTTGCATATTCGTGATTTGTTTTTGAAGTTTTCCTACATGGAAGAGAATGTTATTTTTATAGTGGTCGTTTGGTTCTATTTCTGTTTTTCTATTGTGGTTTTTTATTTTTTTGTTTTTAATTAAATAAACAAAAACTTACTTGGTTTAAATTTGTAATATAAAAATTGAAAAAAAAAACCAAACCGATTTGTAATAAAAAATTGAAAAGAAAAACATGTTTTTCAATTGTCGATTGAAACATTGTTAACTTGAAACTAGAGCAGAAGCTGTGACCTTGAAATTGACTGGATTTCTCGTCATGTGAGATCCCATATCGGTTGGAGAGGAGAACGAAGTATGCCTTATAAGGATATAGATACCTCTCCCTCATAGACACGCTTTCTCAAGATGTGGGAAGAGCAAAACCGTGAGGGCTTGGCTGGGCTAAGGCCCAAAGCAAACAATATCTGTGAGCAGGAAGGTGATCTAGGGCTGTTACAATGGTATCAATGCTAATACTCGAATCGGTGTATCAGTAAGGACGCTGAGCCCTAGAGGAGGAGGGGGGGTTGAAATGTGAGATCTCATATTGGTTAGAGAGGGGAATGAAGTACGCCTTATAAGGGTAGGGAAATCTCTCCCTCACAAGATGCGTTTTCCCAAGGTGTGGGAAGAGCAAAAGCATGAGAGCTTTACTGGGCTAAGGCCCAAAGAGAACAATATTTGTAGGCTGGTGGTCTAGGGTTGTTACACGTCACGTGTTTAAATGGGATTTTTTTTTGACCATTGAACTTTGTATCTAGTCTATGGAAAACAACAAACCAAAAGCGCAAAAGAACACTTAGAAATGCATAAATGTAAACCAGAAAACTAGAAATGTAGAAACACAAACCAAAAAACTAGAAACATAAACCGAAAATGTAGAAACGCAAACCAAAAAATCAAAAAACCCAGGAGAGAGAAGAGATGAGTTAGGGACTTAAAAGAGAAGAGAAGAACAGAGAAGCAGGAGAGAGAGAAGACATGAGTATGGGACATAAGAGAGAAAGATGAGGGTTTCTACAGTGTAGGAAGTTAATAAGAGGAGGAAGTAGAAACGAATTAAAAACCTATTTTGAAAAATTAGAAAAACATCTAATTTCTGTTTTCGTGAATCTGTTGTGGTTTTTTTTTTATTTTAAGAAACAACTTGCAATAGAAACAACCAAATGTGTTTTAACATGTTTCCTTTTTTATTAAAACTGCAACAAGAAACAAAAAAATAAATAGGAACAATCACCCACATAATATTCTATTATTTTTTGAATCTCTACCAAATCACTTTTTATTTTAATCCTTCAGGTTTTAATTTTAGATACTTATCTTCTGTCACTTAGATAATAATTTCGAAATGTCCAGTAATGTCTAAATAAGCTTCTATCGGCATTTTTTTTACATCTATGATATATTATATTTGATTTGTCTATCATTGCTTTAACTGCTTTTATAGCCTTTTTATGATAATTTGTAAATAATATATAATTATATATTTTATGTTGATCAAATTCAATATGGGCTTCTTTTACATGAATATCAAGTTTATTCATTTCAAAAAGTAAATGATCACAATAAGAACAATCACTTATAATCAAAGGCATAAGATGAAGGAAAAATGTGACTCTTTTTACTCATCTTTATATTGCTGATTTTCTAGTTGATATTCGAAAATTGTTGCTTTAAAATCTAATAAAATATTTAATAGAATAATGATGCAAGTTCTCAACTGAAAATAATAATTTTTTATTTCTCATATGTACTTATTGTTGACAGCTATCAAATATCTTTTTTTGCTGAATCTGTTGGTGGATATTTTCACAAGTTGGAAACCAAATAGCCATGATTCTGATACTAATTTAAAGGTAATAGATCAACGTAACAAACACAAAAACTTTTATCACTTGAGACACTTTAATCATGCGAGAAAATAAAAACTTTATTATATATGAATTTTTTCGAAAAATAAGAAGTCATGATATAATCATAAACAAAACAATTTAAGAATTTTCAAATTGAAGGGTCCATTAGGTTTCCATACTTATATCTTCAGTTTTTTTACCTTTAACTTTGCTGAGTTTTTATTGAGTCTTTTAACGAACATTTCCCCTAACCTTAAAGTAAGATAACTACCTTGACACTCTTTCACCAAATTCCAATACAAACTTAATTCATTTCGTACTTTAAGGTGTATACTTAAGATTTAGGAGAAGAATAAGGTTTTAAGCAGAAATTGTAAGTTGTGTCTCCAGAAAGGAAAATTTTATTTCATAGGAGTGGAGTTTATAAAGATGAGATACGAGAATGCTTCATACCCTCCGTCTTTTTTCTCAAATAAACGAGCTGCCAACCTCCAAAACACTCGGCCTTAATTTAATTTATTCGACATTGCCCCATGTCCTGTCTTGGCTTTCATTCTCTTCAGCTTCGTCCTGACCTATGACCAACTCTTTGGTGGTCTGAGCAATCTCCGCTATAGTTTCGCCAATGGCTCCCAACACACCGCCTCCCTTTTGCTGCTGCTGAAACTGTTCGTCTCCTCCTTCCCCGCTGATGACTTCGCTGACCTTCTCTGTAATACCTTCTGTTGGTTTAGTTTCTGATTCCTCTTTAACTTCTGCTGCTTGGACTTTCGATTCTCCCTTGCAATCTACTCCCTGGAAACTCATCTCATTATCCTCAATTATGCAAAATAATAACGGAACAACATACATTTATGTGTTTAAATCCATAACAATGACTTGTTAAAAAAATTCAACCTCATTCAACTAGCACTCCCTTACCTGTTTTTCTGCAGCTTTCCTAGCTTCTATCTCTCTCTCAGCTTCCTCTTTCTTCCTAGCTGTGTATTCCTTCATACTTTCACCGGTCGCAGCTGCGGTATGTTTAGCAGCACCCAGGGGCTTGGCTGCGAGCTCGGTAGCCTTATGACCAGCATACTCCGCCACTCCCTGAACCGCCCTCGCCGCCGCCTTGGTCCCTTCCACTGCTTTCTCAGTCGTGTAATGAGCAGCAGTCCAACCGGCCACCGCAGCCTTATCCTTCGTTTCTACTACCACTTTTCCTGCATAATTGACAGCCCCTTTTCCACTTTCCACGGCCGCTTCTTTGGCTGCTGATGCTTTGTCCACAGTATAATCTTTCGCTCTCTCTGTAATGTCCTTTACAGTTTCACCTGCGCCCACCACAGTATCCTTTGTTTTTTCATAGCCTTGTTTGCTCTTCTCTGCAGCCGTGTCTTTGGCCTCTGTACCTTTATGGGAGATGGTGTCTTTTGCTTGCTCAGCCTTATCAACAACAGTGTCTTTCACTTGCGATCCCTTCTCTGCTGCATATTGGGACGATCTCCGAGCCCCTTCAGCAAGAGTGTTCTTCGCTTGTGACCCCTTGTCTGCAATATACTGGGAAGATTTCTGGGCCTTCTCGAGAGAAGTATCGTTCGCTTGAGAAACTTTTTCAGCAGCTTGTTGAGATGTCTTTTTCGCACCCTGAAGAACAGTATCCTTAGCTTCTGCACCTTTCTGTGCAACATTTTCTTTGACTTCCGAGCCCTTTTCTGCTGCTTTCTTGGCCGCATCAAGGACAACTTCTTCGGCTTGTGCAGCCCTTGCTTTAGCTTTCTGGCCTGCATAACTCATACTTTTGCTTGCCTCTTGTTTGGCCCTCTGATACCTCTCCTCTGCAGCCTTTATAGCTTCTGCTGAATTCTGCTGAGCCGTTTCTCTTAGATTTGATATTTCTTCCAGAGAAAGTTGTCCCTTATTTGCTTCACCCTCTTCTTTGCCCGATCTTCCCGTTCCGATGTGTTCCTCTTCGTTGCGCTCTTCTTTTCCTTGCGCAGTTTTTGAGCTTCTCTCTGATTCACCACTCTCTTCGTATTTTCCTACAGTGCGAGTTCCTGTTGACCTGCCTTGCTCCTTTCGTTCACCTTCCTTAGCAGGAGACTGTCTCCCTCTTTCTTGTCCACTTTTTTCTTCAGTTTCACTAGAGGTGTCCTTGCTGCTTACTTTGTCAGCAAGAGACTCGAACTGGGATGCCTGCTTAGCATTCCTATGATCGCCACTCCACTCTTTGTCACCTGAATCTGCCTTTTGTACAGTCGAAGCCTCAAAGCGAGTGGTCATCTTAGGGACCGTATCTTTCTCCACACGTGACTCTCGCTCATTGGTAGTGTTTTCTCTGCGTGCTTGCTCAGAGGCCATGTTTTTCTACTATCTAATAATATACTTCCTGAACTTTTTGTTTCTAAGCTTATATCGTTCTCAACGTACAGTAGTATCGTTTTGGTAGACATAAACGACGAGGAAGAATGTGTTAAAAAGAAGAGGCCATGGCGGTTTGAGACGATAGACATGGAGGTGCGTGCATGGAGTGGACAAGTGTTGTGTGTGGCATTGCAACGTGTTAAACTTCGGGGAACACAAGGAGAGATGAGTCAGCAGCAGTCATTCGTACACGTAATTGTGCGGGCATCTGGATTATTAAAATTCATAGACTTAACAGGTAATTGACACGTTGAATAAGGAAATTTCATCCACGTGTAACTAACTAGTACGACACCGTCACAGATATAGATAAGCCGTACTATTGGGTGACAAGTTAGTGGTTTCATCTAATATTTTTCCAGGTATATAATTGAATGGAATAAAAAAGGATGAGGCTATATTTCAATTTAATCTAAATAGTAAAAATAAAAAAATTTTAATTTGAGGAGTCTAAAATAGAATGTAAAATAATAATTTTTTTTACTATATTACGTTATAAACTCCTCTCCTAAATAATATTTCATTGTATTATATTATCAATTATTTCTAATATTACATCTATTTTTATTGTATTTTTGAGTCATTTTTTATGTTCCTATTTTTATTGTAATTTTTATTTTTATTTTAAATAAAAAACTGATTTAATTCGTAAAGTTAATGTGTACTCAATCATAGCACAACTTGTCGTAACATGTCACTTTTTTGTGTGATATAGGTAGATGAATTAGAAAAAATCAACATGAATTTATAAACGTACATACTTCTATCATCTCAGTTTCTTTCTAATAGTTTAATGTCTATTGTTTGATAATATGCTTATCATATTGTCACTTGTCAATGTATAAACATGAACAATTAAAGCTTCAGATAGTTATAACCAAATGTGAAAAATCAACCAACATTATTACTAAGAACTGTACTTTGATGCACTAACCATATAACTGTTACAAGTTCTCTTTTAGGAGGGCCTAAAAAATCCTTGTCTGTCTTGTACTTCAAGATCCATCCAACTACTCCAATAATCAAAATATAACTTGTACTAAATTTTTTATTTTTGTTGTTGTTTTGAAATAAGTTTCCCTAAACTTTTTGCAACTTGACTTGATTATTTATGAACCTATATTTCCATTACCTTAGAATGATGGCAATTTTATGTGTGGTATTGAAATTTCTACTTTATTATATGTTTGTTTCTTTTCAATTGTGTTTATGGAATCACCAAATGAGATTGACAATGAACCTATTAACAAAATTGGGTAAATAAGACGTTTAAAGGGGATGAAAGTGATTTTATTCATGTGTATGAACTTTGTTTCATTAATGAAACCATTGATTTTATATGGATTGGATCGTAGCTACCTTACATATTAATTTTCTCTTTTGTATTTGATTTCAAACTTCTAACTAGAACATAACATTGATTGTCCATGTATTATTTCATATTTAATTTAAGAATATTAAGAAAAGTCCGAATGGATTGATGTCACACTTCTCTTTCTTGGGAAACTTTAAACTTGGATATGTAGAAGATGACTTCTACATTAGGTTTTAAATTCTTACTTTTTCATTATTGAATTATTCAATATTTTAACAAAGCTTGTAATCTTTTGTAGATACAACTGATAAGTGACATGGTAAAAAAATACAATAAATACTTAAGACATATTATAGTTTTATGTCATTAAAAGAAAATGAAAGAAATAGTTTTCTTTTATATGTTTAACTTATTTTAGCCACCTATATGTTACTTTATGGTCCTTGAAATCTCATGTTTGCTTTTAATTAAACTTGTTGGTAGTTTGATTATATCTCTTGGTTGTTTGTTTCGATTGTTTCATTGTTTAACTTATTAAGGTCAAAGTTATGTTAGAGATTGCATTGGAATTTCAAGTATGCTTTTATGGATGTTGTCTTTAGTACGAGATATAATATCTATTCATTTGCGTTTGAATTTGTCTAAAGGTACTCATATAATATTGATCATATAAGATATGGATCTTATAGGTGAATTTCACCTGTGTAAAAATTGTCACAACATAGTTTATATGTGAGTTTTTTTTAATTCTTTATCTTGAATTGGTTTTATAATTATCTTGTTTACGATTATTTCAGTTGGATGACCACACTCTTTCATCAACATAAGGCAATACAATAGAGAGTTCCATTATAGGACCCTACAATATACCAAGTTAAAAAATAGTTTAGATTAAAGGAGCCACTTCTTTGAAGATAAAAAGTGATGTTTGGAATCATTTCGTTAAAAGTAGATTAAGTGATGGAGTTGATAAGACCGAATGCAAGTACTTCCATAAGGTGTTGGTAAGAGGTTCTAAAGGTGGAATACCTTACTTGAAGAGGCGTATGAACTCCTGCAATAGAAGAAAGATAGTAATAGGAGGTTAAAGTTTTTTGACCCCTATCCTAGTGAAAAGAAAGAATGAAATGAATGTAATTACTTATCATTTTAAGAGACCTAAGCATTTTCTTGTGAATACGTTCATAGATAATGAATATTCACCCCCCATTGTGGACAATCAAAACTTCAAGATGAATGTCACCTCAATTAAATCGACCTTTTAGATGTAAAATTGCATTACTACATCTTTAAGATTTATGGAGAACAAAATAATTTGACATTAAAGACATTATCGAGCAATAATAGACTAGTTATCACTATATCAACAACTAAAAGAAAGGTTATATAATGGTCATGACACATTATATTGACAACATCTAGACTTTATGCAGTCGAATCTTGAGGTAAAAACTATCTTTTAATTTTGTTATAATTTGTTTGTTGATTATATTATAATTGATATTTATTCATGTTTTTATATAGTGGATATATTTATATCCTGACACCGCATGCAAAAGAGAGGTTGGCAATTATATTGATTAATTGCTTAATGTATTATAACATCTCAATCACAATTTTAGATAACTGTAACATTAACAATGATATGATCAGAAAAGTAAAGACTGAGTTGTAGGTTAGGACCTTACTAATTAATGAGAGATTATTCTGTATATGCTATTTTTTCACATATTATGAATTTGATGGTGAAGAACAAGTTGGAGATAATAAAGGAAATGGTAGAGACAATTCACAATAGTGTAGTATATTTGAGTGCAACATTTAAACATGTTAAACGTTTAAAGAAATTACACAACTTCTTATTTTGTGTACAAAGAAATTGGTTCTCGATTATCAGACAAGATGGAATTTCACTTTCAAGATGCTAGAGTCAACAAGTAAGTATATTAAGGTGTTTAACAAGTTGAGACAATAAGATTCTTATTATACTTTTTTGACAACAGAAGAATAATAAGAGTTAGTAAAAGAAATTTGTGTAAAGTTGGCATTATTTCATGATGTTATTGAGTTAACCTCTAGAATAAAATATACAACTCCACACATTTGCTTTTCTAACATGTGGTAGATTAAACTAGCATTATTTGGGCAATTTTTTAGTTTCAATGAGTTGATTCAGATAATAGAAAAGCATATAATGGAGAAATTTGACACTTATTGGTCTATGGTTGGTTATATTGTCATTCTTATGTTAGAATCGACGTAAAAAATAAAGAGACTTACAATTTTTTATCACAGTTGTATGGGATCAAGTTGAAGGATATATTGCTATTATTAAGCACTTTTGATATAAATTTTTTAATGATTCTAGACAAAGAGCTGGATTGTAAAAGTTCAGTATCAACTTCATCTTTGTTTGATACATCATTAAATATAGTTGGAAGTTTGAGTTTTCTTTTAAGCAATTATTCAGGAAAAAGGGGGGACTTCTTATAGTAGGATAAAGTTGGATAAATATTTGAAAGCAAATATTATGAACACAGATGATGAGAATTTTAACATATTTTCATAGTGGAAATTGAATGAAGCTCAATATATGATTACGCAAACTATTGCACAAGAATTATTAGGACCAATATATGCAATTGCTTTCAAGTTTACTTTTAGTACTTGTAACACCCCACTCTCATCTGACACATGCACGTGCGCTCTACAAATATACGTGCACATGCGTGATGTGTTAACTATCTCACCTTCACTTTACTACATGGCATCATAAGCAAAATAAAAAATAACACATTATCTATAGTTCAAAATTTTCCTCATTTCATATCATAAACCGTAATTTACAATGTAGCATTTCATATGAATACATTGTCAGCCCATCAAAGCTCACAGTTCAGTTTACAAAATATGCTACATAAATGAGGAAATAAACCAAAAACTAAAAAAACTAATCTTCTGTACCCAGCTGACCGATTTTTGAGCTATAACTTGTACCAAAATGCAGTCTTAGCAGCTAAGTCGTCGCTCTATCTCGAACTTGAAATTGTTAACATTGCAATTTTGGTGAGTTTTGCGAACTCAATAGAGTAACCATCCTCAACGGTTCACTCTTGTCAAACCACATAACAATTAATAATCATGTTACCACATAATTCACATCAACTTGATTTTTATCAAGTAATATCACATAACACCTGATCATATTTTTCATATTTCAAAAAAAACAAAATTCAAATGTTTCATCATTTCAATACAATTTTGTAGGACACACACATTGACAAATGATCACATATGTTATACACAAAGTTCTCAAAACATTGTAATCATTCAATTTATTTAGATCATATGGATATGCTATGTTATGAGACTCAATTTCATTTCTTTCATTGTTGTGACTGTGTGCCTTTTTCACTGTCCCGTATCTGTTATGGATACCAGGCTCTTTTATACTATTCCTTATCTGTTGGGGATACAGGGCTCTTTGTACACATTGAGTCTTAGGCTGTAATCACAAACGTCTGAGCTTTAAGCTCTTTTTCACTGGCCACATCAGACACAACTGCCTTCATATTTCATGCAATGGAATGAAATGCATTCCTCAATTTCAAACGTCACATTTGATCAATTACATTTGCATTCATGTTCTTATTCACAATAATCATTGGACTAGGTTTGGCATGAACATTCAAGTTGAGAACCATGTAGTCAATCTCATTCACATACAAGTAGCACTTATAATGTTTTAGTCATGCATCAAAACTCCTTAGACATTTCATGTCTGGAATTCAGTACACATTTATCAATATCAAATTTAATTCAGTAATAAACAAAACAAGTCAAGTTGAAACCATCTTAAGTTACTCAGAATTGCTCCCCTTTTGCTTATTGTCTTGAAGTTCATGCAATATCTGGAAGCGGTCGCTTTACTTGCTCTTCTATATGCAATCAAATACAATTTCATGTTACTATATTGTTCATGTAACTGAATATGCATTTTTGTAAATGTATCATGTAACATGCATATTCAATGACATATGCTCGGGTATACTTCTGTAATAAACCGATGCAAAGATCAATTATACTCCAAATGTGTCAAAATTCATACACCCATTAACTATTCCAAAATCATTTCAACACAACTTTTGGGTCTACATTATGTGATCATTATGATAAGGAAAATGGTGTATTTCTATAGCACTTTCTTCTATACAATTGTTCTCCTGTGCCTTAAGTTTCTAATGACTCAAAGATCATACAATTTGGTTTATTATTCTATGAGTTAGGCTCAAAATACTGTAGACTGAGTACATTTGACATTTGGCTAGGGCATGATCATGCATTCAAATTGTACAACTCATATCTCTCAATTCCAATATCCAAAAATTACAAACTATATACCAATTGAAAGCTAAGAGAATAAGATACAACTTTTGTGAAGACACATTTGTCTGATTTTACCTACATCAATACAGTTTATTTGATAACAATAGGACATGATTTCTGTCATGGGTAGTGTTATAGCCTAAGCCAAGACTCAATTTTAAGCCAGATTTTGAAATTTTTAGAGACAATTAAAATTCAAATTCTTTAAGAAAGTTGTAGAAATATGTCTCTAGTTTAATCTTAATTAATAATCAACTCATTTAGAAATCTATAGGTCAAGATATAGTCAAAATACCAAAGCATGTTCAATGAAAATTCTCCAGTTCATAACATTCCAGCACATTTCCTATTTTTCATCCTAAATCCATTAATCAAATCTTTCCTAAACGAATCCAAATGGCTCTAAATTTTCATAGTGAGGAAGAAAAATGTGTTAGGAATCTATTGGTTCAAGTTTCAAGTCATTTAGAGGTTGGATGAAAAAGTTATAGCTAAAAGACTCGAAGATGTTCAGTAAAAATATTCTAGTTCATATGCAGACTTCAAAAACCAAAATCAGACCGGCAAACCATTACCTTATTCTTCCTCTCTCTACTACAATTTTGTCTCTCTACTGTAATTTTGTTTTCAACAATTCTTAACAGAATCTATAACCTATTTTTTACATCTTTCAGCAGTTAACAACTTCACAAACTTTCATCTCAGCTCATCTCAACACAAACAATTCAAAATTCCAAGATTTAACCATAAACATCAAAACTGATATCCCTCAAGCATCTTCCTTATTTTTTGCATTTTTCTCCATGTTTCTGTACTTATTCATTCTCACTACCGAATTTGTTTCTTCTCTTATCACTCATGCATGAACCCATATACAAAACATTAAAACATCATCAAATGTTATTCACGAAAACTTACTTGATTTAGTAAAATTCCAACTCAAAAATTCCATATTTTCTAATCCTCCCACGCAAACAAACATCAATACAAATGTATAATCATCTTCAGCTAGTTCTCCAGTAGTTGAGAGTCAGAAGCCAAATACAAAAACATGCATAACAAGTAGTTTTAATGATGGATGAAAAGAACAAGGAAAAGAGTGTTAATGTTGGTGTTTTCAGTAGTGAAGAAGAGATGTGGGCTACAGAAATTTTTCTTTAACAAACAAGATGATTGAGTGGGTGGATAACTCAATGACACATGAAACCCATGCATGTGGGCCATTTGTCACTCTTCCATTTGTCTTTTTTTCCCCCAAAATATCCCAAAATTTTTAGAAATTATCATAAATTCACAAAAATTATGAAAAAATCATAATACTTTCCAAATAAATTTTCAACACAAATAATCCACAATTCACATTTTAATCGCATTTATAAATCAATTATACCCGAAGAATGTCAATGAATGCATGTACAATTATTTCAAGAATATCAACACAATTAACATATTTAAATATACCACATGATGCATGAACTGCACTTCTAAGTTCTCAGTATATACTATTCCGGGATCCTAGCCCCTAACATGGGATATTGGGACATTACAGTACTGGTGATTAGATAATGAGTCTTAATCGTATTTGAATTCATCCTAAAGTTGTGAAAGCCTTAGTATCTACCTGAAGTTAGTTAGATGCTAAAAATATTCAAGATAAACTCTATATATATTTTTTTACTTTTATGATTTTGATAATCATTTATCGTAATATCATATTTTTTAAATATTACGACAAGTACAGAGACTGTTCGTCTAACTAATAACTTTTTCGAAAAAAATCTGATGATAAAGGCATATTTATTTGTTAATTATCATGCATTCATTTAATAAAATTATTGCATAATTAGGTATAATTTCGTAACTGATTTTTATATGTAAATGAAGTTATGCAAACTAATGGCGATCTCAAATATAATGATTATTTAGCGTATTTTCTTCCACTAATGGTTTGCTTTTTTTAGTATTTACTTTTTGAATTAGTTTTTTTTCCATGTAACCAATTTGAATTGCCAATAAATATTACAAATAAAAAAATTTCCATGTCATTACCTCTTATTCAACCTTGTGTAGTCCAACTGATTGCTTTTTAAAACAATTTGAATCACTTTTTCAAAATATCGTTTTATTTTAGGTAGCGTTGAAGTTGTTTAATTAGTTCAAGGAAGAAGTTTTTACATGTTTTAAGTTGCTTTAGGCATGTTTTAGATTATTCAATTTGATTAGCTTAACCTAACTCGATCATACTTGACTTGAACTTAATGAGCCTTGGGATGACCTTATTAGGCTTGACCTGACTTGATCAAGTTTAAACCTCACCAAACCTAATCAAGCTTGGACTCAGGTCGCTAGCTCTAGGCCCAAGCCAAAATTAAAAGATTCAGTTTGTTGCTACTCCTAGTGATATTTGCCCAGAAGCACTTCACGTCACAACTCGACAAGAGGAAAGAATTGGACAAAAGACATATATCTTTCATGTGGTTTGAAAAACTTTAGAACCACTCATAACCTTCAAAATTCTCAATAAAATTCCTTCCAATTTTTAATTTTTAAGAAAATCTCTGATTCGGTTAAAATTAACAAAAAAACACACAATATTAACATCATACATAGACTAATAAAATATTGTTGACATGGTAATCAAATTTAGTTCTTAAACCTAGCTGGAACTAATTAAACTTTACTTAAATTAATAATTTATTATAATTAATTTACTTTAAGTTTAGGAATTAGGTTGAATTGATATAAGCAAAATTAGATTAATTCATATATAATATTCATGTCACGTGTAATATTTGTCACATGCGTGCTATTGTTGTTTTTAAACAAAATTTAAGAGAAATTTTTTGGAAAATTAAAAATTTTAAAGATTAAGGAAATTTTAAAATTTTCTTATAACATAAGTATCTCCATTAATTTTATCCATATACTCTTATTAACGGGCAAGCAAGTACAATAATGATGTGAACAGGAAACTTTAGAAATTGAGGTTTGAATATTACATACACCAATGACAGGAATCAATGACACATATATACACAAAGTGATGAAAGTATGGAACAGGCAACTTAACCTATTCCTGAACAAAACCAAACTCTACCCAGTTCAGTTCAATGCCTCCTTCAGAAGGGACAACAGTGTCAAAATTACAGCTAACGCTTTAATGCAAGTCTCGGATCATACCGCATCATTGCCAGCTGAGTCATGTTGGAAGCGAAGTTGAGTTCATCCTCTGGTAATATAATGCAAGGAAAATCAAATAACATTTGCATCAGGCCTACCAGTTAAAAGAGTATATTAGCTCCAAGAGCACATCATCCTGAATTCGCATTTTGACATTCCATGGATATGATGGTATTGAGCCTTTCATACACCTGCAGTATTGTCCATTTTTACCAATTAAACTTCACGTATAAATAATCCAGGAAGTTGTTTTCCCCCGTAATTATATGTATGTGTGTGTCAGTATGAGCGACAGAGATAGTTTGTAAGTTGTAACCACATACCATGGATAGTTCGTTTTTAACATGCCTCTTATTCTCTCCTTGCTTACATGGAAGTGATTTATCATACCTTAACAAACAAAAACACAAGTAACTGTCATGGCCCTCATACGCAAATAGATAGAATGAAGATTGATTAGAATGAAGATTGGTGCTCATTTCAAACACCAACAACCGATGGAACAAAAAGTAACATCAAATTATTATACACTTTGTACTTGACCCAGGAAATCACCAAGGTACAAATTCTCACCAGTTGCGGGGGATACCAGCTTCTTCCCTAGCTGAATAATTGAAGGGCCCTTTCACCTCCACATTGTACTCGCTTAGCAAGTCTGCAAGTTCATGCACATTTGGAAAAGAAGAATAGCAATTAATAACGTCTGCAGCTCCGGATCCTTCAAGAAATGCGCTCACAATAATATCAGGTGATAGAAGGCAGAATAAAAACCTTTAAAAGTTGAACAAGGGGAGCAGTTCATTTTCTGACAAAGTGAGACAAACCAGCAGACACCAACAGCGACATGTGCAATTTCCTCATCAGCAATTCTAGCCACAATGTTGGATGTTTTGTGATCTCCACAACCAATCAATTTTTGTACTAGCCGTGGCCCAGCATCAAGTCCTCTAGCCTCCTAAAAACCCACAGATAATCAGGAAGCTAAGCTTAACCAGCCACAACAATTTCAAGGGGGATACGACACTACATAGCATAAAGAATATAATTTGATTCAACTGTCAAAGCACAAATTGTTTTCTTCTGCACTAGCATACCTAAAAGTAAGAAATACAAGAAAAAGAAGAAGAGGCAACAGAGAATATACAAGATATACATGCCTACAGAAATCCATAAACTGGGTAGGAATTTGAATTCAGATAACTAAAAGGCAGTACCTTCCTAGAGAATTAAAAAGCATTGTTATGTCATATTGATTTAAAAGAGTTCACTTTGTAATAGGTATTCCTATTGCATATAATAGCAAAATGACTTGTTTGGCAGAAGAAGTGCAGTGCTTTTATTTTAGGGATAAAGACACATTTCCCCTGTGATTTGACTCATTCCTGAAAATTCCTCTAATATGCGCATGCTTTTTGTTAGTTTTCCAACAACTTTTTTAATGGAACTAACAAGTGTCTTGTTTCTTGTCTGTCAAGTTTTTTAATGAAAAATAAGACAGGGTATATATGTCTATTTAACAAATTAGGACGACCTTTTTCAGATATATTAAACCATATGAAAATTTTGAGGGATAAAAGAAGATTAAAGAAAATGTCAATGTCTTTACTCTGAACATTACTGGTAAACTTAAGAAGTCATTTACAATTAAGCATGGAACTCTTGCAAATGAACAATCTTTGGCAGTATCCTCATGGAATGACACGTTGAAATAGACTCCTATAAGCCAAACAAGGCTTGTTGAAAAGTCTAGTAATTCATTCTTGATGCAGAACTTGTTAAATCTTTTATTATTGTAGAGCCAGTACGATGCGTGAGAAATAGAAAGATGACAATTACTTAAACTGGTCCATGAATACCACGATTGAGTTCAGAAAACTTCTAAGAATTCCATCAAAAAAATTTTAAGGCACACTATTGGTGTTTCCAAATCACATTTAAAGTTTGCATATCTGCCACAAAAGACTTATCTTTGTTCAGGTATCTATGATTGAAAGCACCGAATTACCGCACCACATATTTGAACATGATAATATGAGCATAAAAAGTTAAATGGCAGGACAAAGGAAATAAAAAAGGCCAACCTAGACTCACAACATGCTTACTACTTAAAGTTGTCAAAAATGAGTTCCAGATTACTAGGATATAGAAACCATGTATCCTTCACACTACAATACCTGGACCAATGGGATGGTGGCCAATCGTGCTGCAACATTGTCTGATGATTTTTCACACTCTCTCCACAGCAAATTATGAGCAGGCATATCTCCATATCTGAAAACATGAGGAATTCTAACTATTAAATCCAACAATCAAGGAACTAATTATTGCTTGAAGCAATAAGTCTACATACTTGAAACCAAGCTCAGAAAGTCTCTGAGAGCACCAAGCAAAATGCCGACTCTCATCATCAGCAACATGTGCAAAGTCAGCAAAAAATCCTTCTCCAAGAATCTGACTAATAGATGAAAAACGAACCACAGTATCCCATGCCAAATCAATTGCATTAAGCTCCACGTGAGCAAGATTGTGAAGCATATAAGCATTGAGCGGTAAGCCTGAATCTTTGGGAGCTGGAACTTCCTTGGGTGAGGCCTAATCTTGGAAATATGATACAGAATTGAGCAAATATATCTGACTACCAAAATTGAAAAGAAGATAAAAAGCATCATCTTGTTACCTAAGATAGCAAAAAAGTTGTCAAATGATCTAACAAAGCAAAGATAATCTCAGATGTTGAGTGTTTGAAATTAAGCAGTATCTGACCTAAAAGTGCTGCAACAAATTTGCATATAAATAACTGGAATATGTAAAAAGATGACATATCCAAAATACTGACTTCCATGCGACTTCCTCTCAACTCTGTTTCAGCTGTTACTGATTGGAGCTATAAATCCAGTGATTGGAACTGCAACATCTGAATTCAACACAGGGAATGTCGCTCACCCTTAAATTGTTCTCTCTGCAATCCCACATCAGTGACACCTATTTACTACCATTTCTCTGAGCTACATAGTGCAAGCTTTAAGAAGCATGTAATTTTCAGGAAGGGGGCTGGTCGAAATCATGAATTTAACTAAACCAAGTAGTTTCACAAAGAAAAAAAAGATAAATTGAACCTCCACTACTTTCTTGTGGAATGTCATATTAGGTTCGGATACAGAAAATGCTAATCTAATGACGAATTTCATTTTGAACACAGTTTAATAAAGTTCTTCCATTGTGCTTCCCAATTTACTTCTACTTCCAAAATACTTTCTATTAACTATTGTAAGCAAGAATCCATTTCAGTTAAAGTTTCTTTGGAAATGGAGTTCCCATTCATCAAAATATATAGAATTATTTTGGAAACATCTTGCAATGACCTTTGAGAGAAAGAACAATAATAAAACAGAATACCAACAACACTACTCAGTAGATTAACCTCTGAATACATGCATAAAAGGCCTTAACTTCCTCCGAGTATAGCAGGACTTAAATTTACAGCCATGAAAAATCTGTTAGAAAACCAATAACATGTAAGGGGACGAGCTAACCAAAACAGGGTTATCAGGACGAGCAGGTGTCGAAGGGGGGATGCAGCTGCCAATAGGAAGCTTCTCGGTGCACCATTTGGAGAAAGCGAGATGGGAAAGCTTGGATTTTGTTAGAGGGTCACTCGTGGAGAGAACCAATGCGCCGAGTTCCGCGAGAGAGGAAGTAGAACGTACCATCATTGCACAGTCATCATCGATTGACAGTGGGAGAGCCTCCGGGCCATTGGGTCCCCAAAAACGGTTCTCGTTAAGTGGGCTGTCTCTCCAGGCTCGGAGACCAGACCATGGAGAAATTTGAGGAGAAGAAGAAGAACAGGAAAAGTTGGTAGCATGGAGGAGATACGGTAATAGACGACGGCGGAGTGAGGGAGGGGAATATGTTATGAGCTTGTTGAGCTTTAATAGTTTCATCTTCTTCTCTTCTGATGGTGTGAAACTCATCAGTTGTCTATATATTATGTAATTTAAAGATTTACACTATGAAATTTAAATGGGAAAGCTACTTGATTACAATCATAAGAGAATCTAAGCAAAAGAGCTCAAGTTAGTCTCTAAAAAGGGCTTCGATAAATTACTTTAAAGGATCAATGAATTACATGGATGAAGTTGGTACTCTAAACTTGATTAAAGATCTTTGTTATCTAGGATGCCTAAGGAAGACATAATTAAGACAATTTTTAAAACTTACGTAGGCCACTATGAGCTATTTGTTATGTCCCTCAATTTGACTAATACCCCCGTCAACTTTTTAAAGCTTAATATATGAGATATTCAAACCAATATTAAGGGAATTCATTCTAATTTTTTTTCTTGATATTCTAATATATAGCAGCTCCTTCCATCAGCATTTGAATAATTTCTGAAAGGCTATGAAAATTCTCAAAGCTCATCAAGTATTCATCAAGGAAAGTAAGCAAATCTTTGGGGCAAGGTAAATTGAATACTTAGGTCACTCCAATTTGACCAAAGGAGTAGCTAATGATGAGAAGAAGATAGAACTATTTACAATTAACCGGTCTTGAAATTACTCAAGGAATTGAGATGATTCTTGGGACTCACTGGTTATTTCAAGAGACTTATCAAAAACTATATAAGCTTGGCCAGACCCCCATTAGAAATATTAAAGAAGCAAGCATGCATTGATTAGAATTAAGAAGGGAAACAACAATAAGCCTTTGAATTATTAAACGATGCTTTTATAATAGCACCAATTTTAGCAATGCCTACCTTCTCATAATCATTCGTCATAGAACTAGATGCATAGGGCATAGGCATAGAAGCAATGCTTCAATAAGAGAGACACTATTGAATGTTTGAGCAAGACATTGGCAACAAAACACCTGGGGCTTTCTACATATGAAGAGTTTTTAGCAATCATCAAGGCCATCAAAAAATGTCACTATTACCTCAATGACAGGAAATTCTATGTACAAATTAATCATTAGAGCCTCAAATACTTGCTAGAATAGAGAATTACTCCTTTTCAAAAAATACCTACCAAAGTTGTTTGTGTATGATTTTAAGGTTATGTACAAAAGTGTAAAGTAGGATAAGGAAGTAGTTGCTCTATCAAAGACCACAAGCACCAAATTGTTAACTGTAATAGTCTCTCAATTCTATATTCAACTTTTAAATGAAATTAAAGCAAGTTGCGAGAAGGATGTGATCATTCAAGATATTATTAAAAGGGGTGTCTTATATTCCAAAGGAATAAGCATAAGAACATTGCATCCCTTAGAAGGCTATAACCTTTACCAATTTTAAAATGGTATTGGGAAGAGATCAGTATGGATTTTATAGAAGGGCTGTTGATGTCTAGAGGAAAATCAAGCATTTTTTTGTATAGTGGGTAAATTTAGTAAATATGGTTGCTTTATAGCTATTAAACATCTCTACACCACAACTTAGATAACTCAAACATTCTTTGATCACGTCTTTAAACTTCATGGAACGCCAGAAAGAATAATAAGTGATAGGTACCTCTTTTTCTGAGTGCTTTTCGAAGAGAAACTTTAAAGCTGCAAAAGGTAAGCTTGAACTTTTCAATTGTATACCATCTCTAATTTGATAAGTAAAAAAATACAATTAATAAAATATTAGAGACTTATTTTTTATGTTTATGTGGAGATACACCCTTTCGATAGTCTAAATGGATATTATTAGTAAAATGGTGGTACAAGACCACATATCATGCAACAATCAACCCCACCTTATTTAAGATATTGTATGGTTATCGCTTTCTTGTGTATGTTCCTTACCTTGCTAGAGATTCTAAGAACATAGTGGTGGATTAAGTCATAAAGGATAGAGAAACATCCTTGTCCATTACAAAATTTCATCCCAAGAGAGCTCATAATCAAATAAAGCAATAGGTGGATAAAAGAAGGAAAAGCTAGACAATAGGCATTCTTGAAGCTTCAACTTTATATACAACATTCCTTACCAAAAAAGACCAATTGTAAACTCTCTTCATTGAATTATGGGCTATAGTAGATCTTAGAGAAGGTTGAAAAGGTGACTTGCAAATTGCTACTTTCACCAAGGTCCCTCATTCATCTAACATTCCATATATCTCAATTTAAGAAGTATATTTTAAAGAAGGAAATGATTGCTACAGAATTATCAGCAACACTCAAGTGCATAGAAAGAGCCCTTGAAGTTATCCTGGATCTTCGAATTATGAAATATTATAATTAATCTGTAACTTAACTAATATTGCAGTTGACTAATGACTCACATAAAGATGCAATTGAAAATCTTCATTTGAACTTTAGAAACACTTCCTTGAAGCAAACGTTACGAATAAGATTCGTAAAGGGAGAGGCACTATTATATATCAATGAATATTAAAAGTGTGAGAATCAATAGTTATAATTATTAATAAAAGCAATATTGCATAAGCATCGAATATTTAGTTAAAAATTGTGCTCACCTAATGAAAAACTACAATTTATTGTAACTGAGTAAATTAGATAGCTACACGTGGGTAATGCTATAATAAGGAAAAATTGTTCATGCCGTTGTAATAAACAAATATGTTAGATAAAGAATGAAATGATTTTGTTTTTTCTCTATTCTAATCATCTTTGTCTTTTCTGTACCTAAATCTTCCTCCTCTCCCTTTCTTCGCTTTCACTTGCCACTGATTATCTTTTTTTGGAAAAATTAAAGAAATAATATTGTAGACCAATGAAAAGGATTACAAACAGTCTAAAGTGAAGATTTGAAACCTCAACATATCTTCCTACTAGAATAAAAAAAATACAAATGACTATAAGCTAGCCACTAAACTACTTCAGAAACTAATTATCACTATAACTTTATTGTAATTAAGTAAATTAGCTAGCGACAGGTCGTGTAATACCATAATAAGAAGCAATTGTTCATACCGCTGTAACAAACAAATCGACAAAAGGGTTAATTTTGACCCTAAGTTTCACACCAATCAACAAATTTAATCCTAAGGTTTTAGAGTGTACAAATAAAACCCTAACCTTTAGAAAACATATAAATATAACCCCAAAATAACAAAAAATCTGATGATTATATGGCATCATCAGTTTTCTACCAGGTCAGTAATGACCTGGTAGTTTTTAAAAATATTTTTTTTCTTTTGTAGGCCCTACATTGCCATGTCAACTCTGATGTGGCATGATGGGGCCCACTTTCTTAAAATAGAATATAAAATTAATTAATTTTGACATGTAGGACCTACCCTATTTAATTAATTAATGATTGCTAACTGCCTTAAACTTTGTTCCCTATTGGAAAATGACCTGCCTTTGTCACTTTTTTCTCTACTTATATACAACATTGCATTGTTGGAGCAAAGATGTCAATATGAGACAGGGGAAGATGGTCTAAGATTGCTCACTTCCCTTATGTGACACCATGTACAATTTCCATGTTCGCACTATGATCTAGTGAATCAACTGCTGCTGCTGGTGTTTATGGAAAAGTTGGTTTGAAAGGTGGGATTTACAAGGTCATAGCTGTTGATATAATGCTCAAAATATGGTGGGTGTTGGGCCTTTGCCTCAAATCAGGATGCAAGCATGCTAGAGCCAGCAACAACAACCTCTCAACTTCTTCAACCTTATAGTTATCTTTGGGTCTGTCATCCACGACCTCTAATATTCCCCATTGGCAGTGCAACCACCGTACCCAATCCACCAACTTATGGAAGATCCCATTATTCTCGCCGAATAGTGCATGTCAACTATTAAGAAGGAGAAATCATTGGCAGTAGAATCAAGGGGCTACTAATTAAGAGAAAATTTGTTCCTAACAGGTTAGGAAAGAAACTAGGGGAGATTTAGTCAAAGTAAACAAATTACGAGATAATTAGGATATTTAATTTGTATAGAATTCTTTCCTAATATAGACACTAATGTATTCTTATTTATATGTAACCTAAATAGAGGAAAAATACATGGCAGTCACACTTTTTTTTTCTCCATATGGTATCAGAGCCAAGTTGAAATTAAATCCTAGCTGTTTCCTACAAGCCTTATCCTTACCAAAAATTAAAACTCTAGTCGTATATCAGCCCTAATTGTCCATAATCATGTCTGATTATGTATCTGAATCCACCACCATCCCTACTAATTGACCAAGCTTTTCTAAAATTCACAACCCCACTGAAAAAACCAATACCTCTTATATACCTACTTCAGATTCTCCTTCTGTCCAAATTACAACTATATGGCTAAACAGAGAGAATTTTCTACGTTGGTCTCAATCAGTGCATATGTATATCAGAGGGAGAGGAAAAATTAGCTACTTGATAGGAGAAAAGAATGAACTTTCCCTTGAGGATCCAGGTTACTCCACTTAGGATACTGAAAATTCCATGGTGATGACTTGGTTAGTAAATTCTATGTAGGAGGAAATCAGCTCCAATTATATGTGTTACCATACTGCTAAAGAGCTGTGGGACAACATCAATCTCATTTATTTAGAGTTGGGCAATCAGTCTCAAGTGTTTGAGTTGACATTGAAACTTAGAGAAATCTGGTAAGGTGAGGAAAGTATTACCAAATACTTTAATACTTTGAAAGGTTTGTGGTAGGATTTAGACTTATTCAGTGTGAGGGGAAATCATCAGAAAATTACCACCACTATAAGAAAAAGGTGGAAGATAATAATCATACATCTAAATTTCTTATTAGACTAAATATTGAGTTTGATGAAATTAGAGTTTGATGAAATTAGAAGCAAAATTATTGGCAGATAGCCCCTTCCCTATATTGAAGAAGTGTTTTCTAAAATCCAGAGGGAAGAAAGCCACATGCTTATTATGGTAGGAAAGAAAAAACCTGACAGAACAATGGAGAAGTTTGTCCTTGCTACAGAGGTTTATGCTAGCCGAATGGTACAGTGAAAATTGGAGCAAAAACCTCGTGTTTCGTGTGATTATTGTAATAAGCCAAAGTACACATGTGAAACTTGTTGGAAGTTGCATGGAAAACCAACAAATTGGAAGGGGACAAATGAGAGCAAGGGTTGGCCAACCTCTACTCATGAAACCGAGACTGCCCCTTTCAGCAAAGAACAACTAGATCACATCCTAAAGCTGCTAACATGTAATTTTGGATTGTTAGGTGCACCTAATGCTTCTTTGGCACATTCAAGTAGTAATCCTAATGCCCTAGTATGTCATTCTTTTTCTGCCCTTTGGATCATTGATTCAGGAGCATCTGAACATATGACAAGTCTTTCAAATTTGTTTCATACTTATAACACTTGCTTTTGTTTTGAAAGAGTTTGTATGGTAGATGGGTCATATTCTCCTATTGCTGGTAAAGGTTTGGTAACCTTATTTGGTACCTTGTCCCTTAAATTTGTTCTCCTTGTACTTAAAATTACTTGTAATCTCCTATCTATTAGTAAATTGTCTAAAGATTATAACTGCAGAGTTACTTTCTTTGACTTTCATTATATGTTTAAGGACTAGAGTTCGAGGAAGATGATTGGTAGTGTTAGGATGATGATGGTCTTTACTATTTTGATGATGAAGATTTCAAGGGTAAAAAATCTTAGGGCTTGAGTAGTATTAGTTCTCTTTCTATCAAGGATCAAATTATGCCTTGGCACTATATGTTAAGACATTCTAGTTTTCAGTATTTGAAAAGACTTTTTCCTATGTTATTTTGAGGATTGGATTGTTCAACATTTCATTGTGAAAGTTGCATTTTGTCAAAAAGTCATAAGTCCTTTTATCCCTCACAACATTATAAACCTTCAAAACCATTTTATCTTATCCATAGTGATGTTTGGGGTCCTTCTCAAATCAACATGGTTTCAAGAAGAAAATAGTTCATGAAATTTATTGATGATCATACTCGTTTGTGTTGGGTTTACTTGATGAGTGAAAAATCAAAAGTTGAAATCTTATTTAAAAATTTTTTATACAATGATTGAAAACCAAATTTACCAAAAAATTGGAATTCTCCACACTGATAACAACACCAAATATTTTAATGAGAATCTTGGCACTTTTTTAAAGTAAAAAGGTATTCAACATCAATCTACTTGTGTCGACACTCCTCAACTTGTTTAAAGGAAAAACAAACATTTGCTAGAAAAACAAACATTTGCTAGAATGGTATTATGCCATCATGTTTTCTAAAAATGGTCTCAAATTTCTTTAGGGGGAAGCTATTTTAATAGCATCTTATTTGATAAATAGGATGCCTACTCGGGTTCTTAACTATAGTACACCTCTTGAGTGTTTTAAATTTTTTTTTCTGAAGCTCAAATCTATTCCAATTTACCACAAGAGTTTTTGGGTGTACTACTTATATCCATTTATCTATTAGGAGGTGGTCCAAACTAGATCCCAGGGCAAAAAAATGTGTCTTTATAGGCTATGCTTAAACAAACAAAGGTATATATGTTTTAATTCCAGAACCCAAAAACTCTTTGTCACTGTGGATGTCTCCTTCCTTGAAAACCAACCTTTTTTTAAGGACAATTTTCTTTAGGTGGAGAAACAAAGTGAAGAAAATTTTTGGGAAGTTAATCCCACTCCCTTGCCTAAAACTGTAGACTCCCCTAAAAATCTACAAAAGCTAGTTGCTCTTGATATTATAGAGCTAGAAAATGTTGAAAATTCGATAGAAGGAGAAATACTACTAGATGATCCTAAAGGATAGGAACCTAAGTTTAGAGTTTACATCAGGAGGAAGAATCATCAAAATGGTAGAGAGCCTACTGTTCTCAAGCCACAATATCAATCAAACATCCTAAATGATGAGCCTGTAGACATGCAAGTTACTTTAACCTCTACTATCTAATACTATTCCTATTCTTGATACTTGCTTTGAACTTGACATTCCCATAACACTCAAAAAAGGAACCAGTTTTGTACCAGCCATCCTATTGCAAAATATCTCTGATATGATAAACTATATCATTGTCATAGAGCATTGACATAAAAAAATCTCTAATTTGTTTGTTTCAAGAAACATTCAGGAAGCACTTGATGATCTAAAATGGAAATCAACAATAATGGAGGAGATGCATGCTCTAGTGAAAAATGGGACATGGGAAGTTGTAGAGTTACCTAAAAAAAAAAGAATAGTTGGTTGTAAAAGGGTGTTTATAGTGAAGTACAAGGTTGATGCAAGTTTAGAAGGATGCAAAGCAAGACTTGTTACTAGGGAGTTTACTCAAACCTTTTACCTCAGTAGTTAAAATTAACTCTATTCGAGTTTTATTATCTCTTGTAGTTGAAATTAATTGGAACTTACATCAAATTGATGTGAAGAATGTTTTTTGGAATGGTGATTTGGAAGAAAAAGTGTTTATATGTCCACCACTAAGTTTTGAAAAAATTGTTGGCCAAAATAGAGTGTGTAGATTCAAGAAGTCTTTATATGGCCTAAAACAATTTCCACAAGAATGGTTAGGAAGGTTTGGGAAGGCAGTGAAAAGTTATGGCTTTCATCAAAGCCAAGTAGATCATACTCTATTTTATAAGCATTCTAAGAAGAGAAAAATTGCAATTCTAATTGTCTATGTGGATGATATAATCTTAACAAGAGATAACTATGAAGAACTTGCAAGTTGAAAAGGAAGCTAGTAGAGGAGTTTGAAATTAAAGACATGGGAGCATTGAAATATTTTTTTGGAATGGAATTTACAAGATCAAAAGAAGGAATATTTGTGAATTAGAGGAAGTATATCTTTGATTTACTTGGAGAAATTGGGCTATTGGGATGTAAGGTGGCCGAAACTTCAATTGAGGCTAACCTAAAACTCAATCCTGCTAAGGATGAAGATGTGATTGATAGGGAAATTTTTCAACGACTGGTGGGAAGACTGATATATCTATCACACAATCAACCTGACATAACCTTTGCTGAAAGCATAATAAGTTAGTTTATGCACTCACTACGTCAAAAGCACTTTGAAGATGCCTACATAATACTAAGGTATCTGAAAAGGACGCCTAGAAGGGCCTGATGTTTAAAAAACATAACAATGTACAAATTGAAATCTATGCATATGCTAATTGGCCAGGTAGCATTTATGATAGAAGATCAACATCAGGATACTGTACTTTTGTTGGGGGAAATCTAGTCACCTAATGGAGTAAGAAATAGAACGTAGTACCACAAAGTAGTGTTGAAGATGATTTTAAGTCTCTCATACCTGGGATTTGTAAAGGAATGTGGATCAAGAGGTTATCAGAAGATCTGAAGATTCTTATGTCACTTCTTATGAAAGTCTATTATGACAATACAACTACCATTTCAATTGTAGACAACCCAGTTCAACATGACATAACCAAGCACATCAAAGTGAACAAACCTTTTATCAAAGAGAAACTTGAGAGTCGCTTAATCTGTGTTCCTTATATACCAACCAGTGAACAAATAACTGATATACTCACTAAGGGACTAAAGAAGAAATAGTTTGATTTCCTATTAGGCAACCTAGCTATGGAAGACAATTACAAGCCAGCTTGAGGGGGAGTGTTGAAAAGGAGAAATCAACAGAAGTAGAATCAAGGGGCTACTAATTAGCAAGAAATTTGTTCTTAATAGATTGGGAGAGAAATTAGGGGAGATTTAGTTAAAGTAAATAAATTAGGAGATAATTAGGATATGTATAGAATTCTTTCCTAATATAGATACTATTATATTCCTATTTATATGTAACCTAAACAGAGGAAAAATACATGGAAGTCACACTTTTTTCCACATCAACCACATACTACATTTAGAATAACAACACCAAAGCTATAAATATCAGACTCAGAAGAAACTCTTTTAATGAAGTAGCACACTGGGGCTATATAGCCTAGAGTTCCAATAACAGAGGTGCCCTTTCATATGGCTACAACACTATAACCAAAGCAAAATTGCCAAGATAAGCACTGAACTCCGAATTAAGCATAATTTTGCTGAGCTTAACGTCACCATGAACCAATTTTGGACATGAATAACAATAATGCAGGAAATTCAATGCTAAAGCTACCTTTTGAATTATCTTGAACCATAATCCTCAATCTAAGGTATTACTAGTTATCATGTCTTGTCTACTGAATAGGTACTTAAGATATAACCTATATATAGTACATACCAAGAAACTGAACAAGATTCTGGTGATGTATATGACCAATCAAAATCAGCTCATATTTGATGTCCTTTTGAGATTTGAGGCCCTCACCGTGCACCTTCTTGACTACCACTTTGAGATCATCAAGTGGCAGAACCCCTTTATATACCTCACCATAGATACCTTCTCCAAACTTCTCTTATAAATTGTTGGTTGCCTCTTTAATATCCTTGGCCCCACCATGTCATGTAAGAACTGATGTGGCAATATAGGACTCATAGAAGAAATAAATTAATATTAAAAACTGTCAGGTCATCACTAACCTGGAAAAAACTAATGGCGTCATACATGTTGGATCCCGTTTTTAGGATTTTTATATTTTTATTTTATTTTATTTATTTTATTAAATTATCAAGCATGAAAATAAATTAGAATTTAAGATTTAGCAATTTTTGGAATTTAAT
>JAOQMS010000007.1:2166636-2185798 GCA_027563885.1 Erythroxylum longipes
AAAGAAGCATGAAAGCATGAATATATTATGAAATGTATGAGCATTGAAAAATCTGTTATGTGGGCAAGAGAGAAATCTGTTTCGTTAGTCACGTGCACGATGACCTATAGCCTTTTCCTGGCTGCCCGTTTGTGGCCACGAGATCTTGAGAAATCAGACTCGTTTCATTTCACGGTGTAAACTTCAGTTTCGCCGTTTTGTTCCACGGAACTCTCGAGCCATTGTGTTGTGCATTGCATTTTTGATATGTGAAATTATGATGTAATTTGAGTGTTATGCTTGATGATAACTTTCAGCCAATATGTTCTTTGTGATGATGTGTTGTATCATGAATATTCATGTATGTTGTGTATGTTTCATAATCATCGGCTATAAATATATTAGCCACTGAGCTTTCCGGCTCACCCCAAAATTTTCTACACCTCAGGTGAAGAATCAGTAGATCATAAGTGAGCCCTTGCAAAGTTTTTGGCAACCTCCAATAATTTCAGATTTTTGTAACTAAGTTAGTGTGTATCATTTTGGTGATCTTAGAAGCATATTGGCATAAATATTTTGTATGTATTTTGTAACCATAATACTGATATGGCATTTTGCTATGAAGTATGAAAATGTGTATCAACTTTGTTGTTGCAAATGGACAGTGAAAGTTGACAGTAAATGCAGAAATTTTTCTGATATATGTATGTATAGATATATATGCAGATTTTTCTATTTTTGTTAAGTTGGCTTTGTGTTGAATGTTGGGAGATCTTTGGATGAACTTGTTTGAAGTAAATTGTGTATCAAAGGAGTTTTGGTATGTAGAAAATTGAATGTTGGTTCGGGTCCTGTGACATTTGTGTTAGAAATGAATATGAACAGATGAATGAAAACAGAGAATAGGATAAAAATGTGATCTGAAACTTTAAGGAATAAACTGCATTGATATAGGTAGATTTAGGCTAAGTGGTCTTCATAAAAGTTGTAGATTATTCTTTTAGCTTTCTAATGATATAAAGATTGAAATTTTTGGACTTCAGACGCAAGAGTTATGGACTTTATAAGATAGCAGTATTGGTGTGAAATTTTAGCAGAATTAGTGTACAATTTAGACTGAAATGGTAACCTTTTCTTAAATGATTAAACTGTATCGATACATGTTGAATTAGACAAAGTTGTCTTCGTGAAATTGTAGATCTTTTTCTTAGCTTTCCAACGATATATAGTTTGTAATTTTTGGACTTCTGGATTGAAAGTTATGTTATTTAGAAGTAAGGATGTATAAATGGGGTAGTCGTGAATCGTGACACAGTACGATCGCGACAGTCCCCGAATTTCGGAAAGTCGCGATCGCGATCGTGACCATCCCAAAATTTTTCAGAAAATTGCGATCACGACGGTCCCCATTTTTTTCAATGTCGCGATCGTAACATAGTACGATCGCGACTCCTATCTTTCAGACTCCCTCTTACGGGCGTGAGAGAGAAGTCACACCTGTAACTTTTCTCCTTTTGAATTAAGTTGTTTTAATACTTAATTAAGTTGCAAATTAATTCCTTTTACACCCAAATCAATTATTCTTTGTTCATTTTTGCTATGGAAAATTTTTCATTAAATTGTTGGGTATTATTTTTATTTCTCCTATGAATTTTATTTATTTAAAATCATTATTATCTATTTCTTTTATTTTGATATTATCTATTAATTGTATATTAATTGTTTTTATTCAATCATTTGTTTTTGAATAATTTAATTTTATGTCTAAAATTATTCTATGATCTCACCACAAATCTTCCTTGTCTAAACTCAATTAAATTTAAATGTCATATGTTATTTTATTTTTTTTGTTCCCAAATATATTTATTATTATTTCAATAAATCCCAATAATGACACGTAGTCGCCTTAAAATCCATGTGGAGACTCGGGGCCAATAATACAACCATCAACTTTTCTGTTATTTTGGGGCTATATTTAAACGTGTTTTAAAGGTTAGGATTTTATTTGTACATTCTGAAAACTTAAGGTTAAATTTGTCGATTAGGGTCAACATTGACCCTTTTGTCTAGACAAATCTATCACATAGAGAATTTAATGATTTTGCTCTCTCCTATATATATATATATCTCTCTCTCTCTCTCAATATATTGCTCTCTCCTATATATATATATAGAGAGAGAGAGAGAGATCACTTTCATCTTCTTCGTAACTAATTCTTCCCCCCTCTCCTTTTCTTTGCTTTCACTCACTACTGATTGTTACTATACTTTTCACGTAACACTACGTCCCATGCACCGACACTTTCTAACATGAAATTTAATATAATTATATATGTATATGTATATGAGGGTAAGTCTTAGACCAATTGGTAAATTTCCTTCTTTGTGAACATAAGGTCACATGTTCAAATCATGAAAATAGCCTTTAAATAACAAGAAGTTGAGTATTAATGTTTTTACATCCTCGTAGCAAAAAGTTGGACTTTGATGTTTTTGTTTACATTCTCTATCCTTTATGAACCTTACTCAAAAACACCAGGTTGGTATTACTTTTTTTTTTTGGTGCTATGGTTAGTATTAACATAAATCCTACAATTTGATTATTAAATGTAATTTTTCTTCATTGCATTTGAAACTAGGGTATAGTTTTTTTAATGACAATTATTAAATCTTAGCAACGTGGATTGACCTATTTGATGAGTTCCAAACAAACTTAGTAAACATTCTTAATTCCTAAAACCCTTAAAGATATGCCTATTGGAAAAATTATGCAAGATTAAATCTAAGTGCTTTCACATAATCAACTTTAATAGAATTAAATTAGAAACATAAAAGAAGAATTTGACAAATCCAATAAAAGAACACATAATACAGTGAGCATCGACTCCCGCGGTCCCACGAATTATTTTGTATTTGAAGAAGGTCTCAAATTCAAACTATAGTAATGCTTGGATTGGATGTGGCGGCATATCTATTTCTGAGATTCTGAGTAGTATCATTTGCAATCTTTTTATTAAAATATAAATCATAACATAAGTATAAGAAATAGAAAATTGTACTCGTTTTGATTATCGACGAAAAGAGTTCATTTGTTAAAAATGAGTCAAAGTTAGTTAAGAAAATGATAAATAATAAAGGTATCTCAACATCTTTCAACTAACGAAGACAGACATCAGTGAAGAAAATGGAACAATTTTTTCAACAAGAAATCAGTTTATCTGATTTTTTATTTGATAGTTGAAAATGGGTTGAGACTGGAGAGGTGAATTACTCAAGCTTAAAGGAAGTGTATTCTTATCTAATATATATACACACACGAATATTTTGATCTAGCCACTATCTTTAGAACTTAGTTTTAGTGCATGATTTGAGTAAGTAATTGTTTTCATCTTCAACTCATTGATAGATTAGAGAGACCAAGATTTCTTCATATTGATATTATAGAAGACAGAAGACAGTACTACTTGTACAAGCTAAGAACATCTCTAGGGCCTTTGAACACAGAGATGGATCATCACTTAATACAATCTTAGGCAGGAAATTATTGAAATTACTTGAAAAATACTCAAAAAGTCGACAACCAGTTTTTGTTGCTATAAAGAGTAGTGGCTCTCTCTAATATCATCAATTGCGCAACCTGCAGTTTCTTCTGATCTCACCATTTGTGCCAGTAAGTGGGCTGATGTTCCCCATCCTAACCATGGCGGCTGCAAAGTCTCTATTGAAAGTGGCACTGTTACTACTGTAAGTCCTCACAAGCGCATCTTGAGACCCTCCGTTAAAGAGCTCCTGGTCAGAATGAAGCAGCCCTCGTCTAGCCACAAGGTTACTGTAATAAGAGTTATCAAAACTCGTCGGAGTGCTGTCAAGTGGTGCTAGGTTGTTGTCTCCGCCGGATAATGGACAGGTGGCTCTTCTCGTGGTAGCGAAGTTGGGGTCAATGTTGGTTTCGTTGTATATGCGGGTCCGGAAAAGGGTGCATCTAGCTTGGCCTATGGTGTGCCCACCAGAGAGAGCTGTCATGTCGGTGGCACTTAGACCTTTGGCGCTAAACATGGAGATTAGGGTGGCTAAGTTTGAAAATGGTGATGGAATTTGGCTGTTAGCCGCACTCTGACTTGCTGTTCTTGCATCCCTTCTGCCCAGTGGAACTGTCCATGAGGGTCCTCCAAGCTACATTAAGTTTGATACAAATGCCGTTTTATTAATAATAATCACCATATTTAATTTAGAGATTAAGCTTTCATTTGAATTTCATGTAAGTCATAGTAAATTTTGTTTATGATCATATTATATGTAATTTAACCAAGCGTTAAACTGACTAATAAAGGCCATGCTGTACTTTCCATCCTACACGCTGAGTTGACATGAAAATGATAGTCAAAAACGTGGACAAATGCATGACTGCATTCATGGTTGACAAGATAATATAAGAAGCTGGATCAGGAATAGGCTATGTTACGTGTAGGAGATGATCCACCAGCACCAGCGTTTTCATCTCATAACATTACAACTAGATAAAGACTATGGCTGGTCAAAATCAAGCTATCGTTATATGTAATACAGATAACGATAGCTTGATTTTGACCCATAGTCCTTTTTTAGTTGTCATGTTATGAGATTGAAGGATCATCTCCTACACGTAACATTCATGACAGAGGGACAACTGACCAACTTTTCCATCTTCTTGTCTGTAACTACTAATGGATTTGTGTAGTAGGTAGGAAATGAGAAACCAAGAATAGACTTGTTATTAACTAAATGTCGACTAGTGTTATATGAAAAGTTGTAATTGACTCAGCAATAATTTGTTATGTTGCTTAAAGGGATTCAAATTCAATTAAAGAAGGTCGACCTAAACTTACTGGTTATTGCTTGTTCTGATGGTGTTAAATATTAGTCGTTTTAATTGTAAACTAACAGAAATTTAGTAGAATTTGTATACCAAAACGACTCCATCACGGGCTGCAAGTGCGAGAATGTCAGCACAAGAAACCGTCGCATTGCAAGCAGCTTCTACACGAGTTTTGATGGTATCAATCACTTCGAAGCCTCTTGCAGAATTTGCGTTGGGAGCTGCATTCTTTTCTCCTGTGAAAGTTGATGTGTCATCCAGTAGAATAGACGCGTCGCAACCCTACAAATCCATATATAATTAAAATATTGATTGATTCAGAGTTCAAAACATTTTCTGAGACCATATATAAAAGGGTTAATATATATATAGAACGGGGAAAAGAAACAGTGATCATACATTAACGAAGCAGTCATGGAAAAACAGGCGAAGGATGGAGGCACCAAGCCTTGCTTCTCTATTAACAGCCTGAGTCATTGCACTTCGCACTATTGTTAAGAGATTAGGACAAGAAGTTTGGTAGAAGGTTGGAGAAAGTTGAGCACTTCCCGAGAAGGCTAAGAGGGACAGAACAGATAGTGCAAGAAAGAGCTTCATGGAGGCCATGAGGTAGCTTAGAAGTTGAAACTAGCAAGAGTTTACTACTAAAAACTACTTGCTTGTTGGTGGTGATGTTAGCTTAAGGGGGTTAGCTCTCCTTTATATAGAGAAGCAACCTGCATGCATGAACTAGAGAGAGACTGCAAGTTGCATAATTAATTATAGCCCAAAAAGATTGACATGCACATATATCAATGATTAAGGACCTAAGTATTGATTCCCTGAACAAATGTCAAGCTGCAAAAAAGCTAGCATTTAGTAAATACCCAAAGAAGAAAAGGTTAAGCCTATCAACTTTTATGAAATCAAAACAATAAACAAAACTTCATCCTTAAATATGAGTTTAGCTTTGTCCAAAATAACCATGTTTTTTTTATCATATTCAATGCTCAAAATGACGTCATTTTAAATACTTAAACACATCGTTTTAAGTATTAAACAAGATTGGAAAGTGTAATTTTAGATAGAGGATCCGAATTTCTTAAATATTGGTTGGAAACTCAAAATTTTCTCAATACATATAGATTCTAACTAATGATGATTGCACAATATTTACCTAAAAGAGACTGCATAGCAGCAATAATATACAATTACTATCATTAATTTGTATTAATCTTGACGTAAGATATAGATATGATGACTAGTTCCAGCATCATACTTCAAGTCAACTAACGAAATTTTAACCTAAAAGTAATGTGTTTGGTATTTACTTGGTTTTAGTTGGATATTACAATTTCACATATGAAATGACAAGCATACTGGCTACAACCAATCACTATCTAAAAGCTTTGTAATGCAAATTAAAAATTAAAGCCCTTTTTTGGGCGAAATATGAACAATTCTTTTGTCAAGTAAACTAAATATAACACAAAGGAAGTCTAGTCTTTCATTATTTAACTAGTATACATACACTTATATCACGTAGAAATAGGGTTTCGACCCATTGATAGAAGTTGTCACTTCCTGGACCATGGTTTAAGCCTTACAAAGTAATTATTGAGGTTTTAAACTGTTGATTTGATTTATTTTCTGCATAAATTTATAATCAATTTCAAAATTTATTAGTGAATGAAGTAAATTGTACCTTTTTGGTAAGTCGTCTTGATAACTAGATTAGGCAGCATAAACACAACCTTTATCCACGGTCAGAAAAGAAAGAAAGAGGAAGCAAGTTGAGGAAGATTACAAGGGTGTGGATGTGAGGATAGAGTTTCAAACTTTTCAGCAGGGGAACGCGTTTTCACACGTTTGTTTCTTCAAAATTTTCCCAAGGGATAAATTACTTGGAGGGCATGAGAAGATCTTTCCAAAGAAGATTAAGGGAAAAGTAAAGGTTATACATAAGTGGTAACCAGGGGACAGTTTGACTTGATATCCAAAATCCATGCAGGAGAACAGAATAAGATTCTCCATCCAGACATCTCTTACCTAAATTTACACTGTACTTTGATTGTCAAGCTGGTGTGTATAATCTCCCGTGCCTAACACAGATCCTGTCTTTTTTCCTTTTAGTGGTTGAGATGGGACCTCCCTCGAAAGCGAAAGTGAAAGCAATTCACAAAATAATTATATAGAAAAATGCCTAACACTGCCTTTCAAAACGTCATTTATTCTACGAATTTGTCCTCTATCTCTCTTCCTTTTGTGTGTGTTATTAGTCGTCGTGTTTATATAAAAGATGATTTATTAATGCAAAATGTCACTACCTGACCGTTCTATTTGTTTTCTCCAAGTTGAGTTCCTTCTTCATTTTGGAACTAAACAACTTATAAAAAGTAGCGCTGTCAAATTATGGAAGTGTTATTGAGTAATTAATAGGAGTTTATTTTCTTATACTTTAGAATATTATATTACTATTTGCTAGAATCATATGTTAACTTTATAACTTGAGAATAGCTATATCATTACTATATATTTATTACATTCCTCTTATATAAAAATCATATGTAGCTGCCTCTAGTTCTAAACTATAAGCGGATTTAACAATAGATGACTAATCGATCAATATTCAAGTGTTGAACTGTTTATAGCCTATTAGTTGATTTTCAAGCACCTATGACTTGAGGAGTTGTAGATTATCACTCACCATTATATATTAGGAATAACAATTTTAAGCAATGACTTGAGATAAATTGATGACAGGCAATTAACCGACGTTTCTATTTCTTAAATAATACTTAGCAATTATATTAAACCTATAGAAATATATAATTTGAACAAATTCTAAGAATTTTAATTAAGTAATTGATTAAGTTTACTTTTATTATTTTGAATTGACGAATGATGATGAAAGATATTTCTCTTTAAATTTCATTAAGAATGATGATGATTGATGAGAGGTAATAGTCCTTAAGTTTGGACTTGTTTTGAACTTTAATCCTGAATTGGTTCTACCAAATATATACATTGGTCAAAGAAAATGCAATTCTAAACTTCATTGCACCAAATTTATACCCGTATGTATATATTAAAAAGTGTATTTTTAATATTGTCAACATTTCTATTAAAATACGAGTAAGATTTGAATATTTTAGAATATTAAAAAATTTACATTTCCAAATTGTTCAAATTTAATCTTAAATCAATAAAACTCTTAATGTAGTTGATAAAACAAACACAAGCAAGAGATACTTTTAATTCGAATAAAACGACAGGGGCCTATCAAAGTTTAAAACAACAATAGGAGCCTGTTATGCGATAGGACCTATTTAAGAAATAAGAGTATGTTAAGTGATAGAAGCCTATTAAATGACAGAAGCCTGCTAAATGATAAATCCATTTAAGACAATTTAAAACAGAGGGCGTCTATTAAAATGAAATGAACATTTAGCAAGTTGAAAACAGAAAGAGCCTATTATAATAATAAATGAGCCTCTTGCTGAAATGAACACACACACACACACACACACAATATAACGTGAAAATATAAAAGTTAAGAGAAGAGAGAGAATGACGCAGGCGATTTATACTGGTTCATCTTACAATCCAAGCTTACGTCCAGTTCTCAAGTATCCAACTTGAGTATTTTAATATGAAAACCTAAGTAGTAATTTGACGAGTCTCTTCAAGCTTACGAGTACATATTTTTCAAGGTTTTCTAACCTTCCACACTAGTAGTATTTATCAAGCTTCTACAAGCTCACAAGTACATATTTTTTAAGGTTCTCCAATCTTCCATACTAGTAATATTTTGCTAGTCTCTACAACCTCTCAACAAATGAAGAAGTAATTTACCCTATATGAACTTCAATTATCTCTCAACAAAAGAATTGTCACTTTCTAAGGAACAAAAGATTTTGATCAAGATATGAACTTTGGGAATATTGACGCTTCTAAAGTATTTCAAAGATTCTGGCTTCTGTCCCCCGTTTGCAAAATGTAGTGGCTTTTTTTTAAATAGGGATTTTTTTCAACTAGTCATTGCTTCATTACTATTTTGAGTTGACTTTGAATATTCAATATTATTTCCACTAGAATCTTCCAATAATCAACCGTTAAGAGAAATCTGGAGTTAATGACGAAATATATGATTAGCAGGATCTTTCTAGATTTTGTAAACCAAATGAGGTAAGTTTATAAAGAAAGTTCCTGCAAGAAATGAAATATTTATCCTATAATTTTATTTCCTTCTAAGAATTATATGTTATCTTCAAAAGGAAATAAATCAAATTTAAATTTTGAAATATTATATGGTCATCATCAAAACCATTAATAAGCCTAGCAACCCCCCTTCCTCAACTCCCCCCTTGTGATGATGAAAATAATAATAGATATATTTTCAAATTTCAAATAAGAAAAACATATTTCGAGAAATACCTGTAAACTTTATAAGTTCATAAGTTCTTACTAATTGGAAGGAGCCTTTCCTTTCTACTACATAAATTTCCAGCAAAATATATCACAGGTTATATCATCAATTCTCAGGAAAGTATATCAAATATCATATATCAATATATATCTCCTTAATTCTCCCCCTTTGTCATTATCAAAACATAGAGGGAAAAGAATAAATTAGGGAAAAAAATAGCAACAAAGTTATCGAAGAGATGTATAACATGTTATGTCCAAAATCATCCAAGGTGAAAATATATCATTAACTGACTCTTAAATCTCCCCCTACATTAGAGCTGAGAATCTTCACAGAGAGATGGAACAATAGCACCAAACTAAGATAAATGGTCATTCTCTCTTTCTAGTATGAGTAGTTGTTTCCATTGATATAAGGAGGTTTTTAGAGGGATTGTCCTTCAAAACTTCTCAAGTATTTTGCCATGATCTATCACATGCTGTAAAATACAATAAATGTGAAAACTCGCTTTGATACCAAATGATAAAGCAAACACACGTAAGAGATACTTTTAATTCGAATAAAACAATAGGGGCCCATCGAAATTTAAAACAATAATAGGAGCCTGAAAAGCAAGAGGAGGCTATTATGCGATAGGACCCTGTTTAAGCAATAGGAGCCTGTTAAGTGATAGAAGTCTGTTAAACGACAGGAGTCTACTAAAGGATAAATCCAATTAAGACAATTTAAAACAGAAAATGCATGCTAAAATGAAAGGAACCTTTAGCAAGTTGAAAACAAAAAGAGCTTACTATAACAGTGAAGGATCCTCTTGCTAAAATGAATACACACACATAATCTATTGCGAAAATATAAAAGTTAAGAGAAGAGAGAGAAGGAGGCAGTCAATTTATACTGATTTGACTTACAACCTAAGTCTACGTTCAGTCTCCAAGTATCTAACTTGAGTGTTTTACTATGAAAATCTAAGTAGTAATTTGACAAACCTCTTCAAGCTCATAAGTACATATTTTTCAGGGTTCTCCAACCTTCCACGCTAGTAGAATTCATCGAGCCTCTACAAACTCTCAACAAATGAAGAAGTAATTTGCTCCATATGAGCTTCAATGATCTCTCATTAAAAAAAAATCTCTTTCTAAGGCACAAGAAATTTTGATCAAGATATGACTTTTTGGGAATATTGATGCTTTTAAAGTATTTCAAAGATTTTGTCTTCTGTCCCCCTGTTTGTAAAATGCAGTGACTCTTCTATAAATAGGCATTTTCTTCAACTAGTCGTTGCTTTATTTCTATTTTGGGTTGACTTTGAATCTTCAATATTATCTCTTCTAGAATCTTGCAATAATCAACCGTTAAGAGAAATTTGCAGCTGATTGACGAAATATTTTTCAAGATTTTTCAACTTTCCACACTAGTAGTATTTATCAAGCCTCCACAAGCTCACGAGCACATATTTTTCAAGTTTCTCCAACCTTATACACTAGTAATATTTTGCTAGTCTTTACAAGCTCTCAACAAATGAAGAAGTAATTTGCTCTATATAAACTTCATTGATCTCTGACAAAAAGAATTGTCACTTTCTAAAGCACAAGAGATTTTGATCAAGATATGAATTTTGGGAATATTGATGCTTCTAAAGTATTTCAAAGATTCTGGCTTCTGTCCTCCTGTTTGCAAAATGCAGTGACTCTTCTTTAAATAGGCATTTTCTTTAACTAGTCATTGCTTTATTATTATTTTGAGTTGACTTTGAATCTTAAATATTATCTCTGCTAGAATCTTGCAATAATCAATCATTAAGAGAAATTTAGAGCTAATTGACAAAATATATGATCCTTATGGATTTTTAAAAATAAATAATGTAAGTTCTTAAAGAAAGTTCTTGCAAGAAAGGGAGCATTTATCCTATGATTTTATTTCCTCTTAAGAATTATATTATTACCTTCAAAAGGAAATAAATCAAATTTGAATTTTGAAACATTATATGGCCACCATCAAAACTATTGATAAGCCTAACAATGGTTATATTTTTTACAGTTAACTGCCACATAAGTATTAACATGACACTCATTTTAATTGTCTTGTTGTTGTAATATGGAAGCCATATTGCATTATAGGTTGATAAGGATAACTAGAGCCTATATATATTGTAACCATTATTACTTGTAGATTGATATTTATCCTACAAGATAGACATTTTCCAGCTTTATCCTACAGTTTAGATAGACATTATTTAGACTTATCTTAAAGTTTTATAAACTTTTGTAAAGTCTATATATGTATCTTATGCTCAACGTGAATGAAGAGTATTTGCCTTTCCAAATATCTTTTATGGTATTAGAGTGTTTTGTGGTCTAACAACCTAAGAAGCTATAATGTAACTATTGTCCCTTTTTCTTCATCGACTACTTCATATATTTCAGCTCTTCCAAATATTACATATTAACTGTCTATCAAATTAAATTCTACAAATTATTGCATTTGGGGGGCATAACTTTTGTCTCTTTTACATAGTTTTGATCTAAATATCTTTTATAGGTCTACTCATGTTAATTTAACTTAGATTATTGTTAAACAACTTATCATTAATTTTTGGTTATCTCTAAATCATAACTGACACTAATAAATTCCTATAAATCATAATAAACTCAAATAAAAATGAGTAACCTCTAACTTAATATTAATCCTAGATAAATTTAATTTAATATAAATAACCTTAATTTGACATTAATCCCATTTTAACTTAAATAATTCTAATTTCTAAATAATCTTAACTTTTTTCAATATGAAATTCCCAAATATGACAAATGAACCATAATAGTTGCTTATCTAAATCCTAATCTCTAATATTTGTTCAAAAGAATTTGAAATTATTGGGAACCATTTTTTCCCCTCTTAAACTTTTCTTTCATTCCATTGTGTATGTATACATAGATCATTCCCTTTCTTAGTTCTAATATCTTATTCTTGACAAAGCCAAAGCCAAAGCCAAAACTCCAAAATTTTTGGGATAGGAATATTCTTCTACCTAACCATCTTTAGTTGATGAGACTATCTAATAGAGCAAGAACATATTCCAACTTACCATTTTTACACTTAATTTATTAAAAATTTTTCTAGAAAAAGGTAATGAATTAAGTCATAACACGCAAAAATGTACAAGTAGAATTAAAAAAACTACTCGAAGTGTCTCCATAGAGGAGAACACATCTATTACATGACTAGTTTCGACATTCTTAAAAATCCAAGCTTTCTATAGATTATAGATTACACATCCATATTATGCTATAATAGTCAAAGTTTTGTAATATGTATTTGTATAATCTAATTTAACATCTAATCTATTGTAGTAGCTTGTTATTGAATTATTCCTTGGTTACACTTCTATGTTGAAATATGCGAGTGTTCCTCTCATCCCATATAGCTTTGACAAGGAAAAAAGAACGTCTAATAGAAGCATCACTTGACCGTGATATTAGAATGTTTAATAGCGAGGCATCAGACTTTTATAATATTCCAATCATCTAGAGCATTATAGATATAACATTTGTGTAAGAGTGCTTTCTAGATAGGTGTGACAAATTCATATTGAAAAAAATGGTTAATCTTTCCTCAATCTTTTTACAGAGTATACACCAGTTGGGAATGTTTAAGACCTTCACTAACATGTCAACTGTTGGTAGTTTGCCTTTCATAGCTAACCATAGTGTAAATGAGGCTATAGGATGTAGATGTTTAAGCCATACAATTTTGGTCCAAGGTACCATGCCAAGATTGCCTTGAAGAACCACTCTATAAGAATAGTTAGTGAAAATGGCACTCATGGTGTGCTTCCAGATGATGCCATCATCTTTATGATTGAAACATGTTTGAATGATCTCTGAAGAAAGAGAATTAGGTATAAAGCTCTGCCTCAATACGGGCTGGTTGGATAAGGCTGTAGCAATTGTCATATCCCGTTGAATAAAAGGCTTAAGAATGGCAGCATCTCCTAAATTGTCCAGGGTTCCAACTAAAAGACAATTATCAAACTAGAATCTTGTTGATTTACCATTTCCAATAAGAGAGACAAAGTCAATTTTGAACTAGTCCCTTCTTTCCAGAATAGCTCTTAATTTATTGAATATTAATCCCTACTTAAGGGTGAAAAGTTAGTTCTACTCTTACTTTCTAAAGTTCTAACTTATTTCTTTTTTCGGTATATTCTGTATTGAATCCTCATTAGTGATTACTGACTTGATGAGACGATTTCATTCAATAATTACTAAAATGATAAGGAGGACAGATGCGTTTTAGTCATTCATATGAAAGTAAATTCTGAAAAATTTTGTATAATTCAATAAAAGTACAAACAATATTGAAAAACATAACTCACATTTCTGCCAAGTATACTTCTAATTCTACGGAGATTACAATCCATCTCTTAAGCTGATGGAACTTGATAATTTGAAAAGCATACATCATTTAACAATACAACATCGCATCTTAACTCTATGATAGTCTCAAAGAGTCTGCATAAGAATATGTTAATAGAGACATCAGTTGTGAGAAATTCCATAACAAATGTTATCACAAAAGACGAGCACAACCTCCATAACACGAGAAAACGAATTCTTAAATAATAGAAATACTACTTCAGATTATGAAATGGTTCCCATAGATCAGTTAATCATCAGGTAAAATAGTTAAGACCTTGAAAATCATTCCGTTCAATCATAAAGAAATATGTGCTAGTCCACCCATGAAGTTACTTTAGTTTAAAGCTCGAAGTTTTAGACATTATTCCATTCAGATACGCTTTTCCCACATGCGAATGATAATTAGAAGTGAACTTCTGAATGAATTGAAGGTAGGAAATGGTTGGAGTTCATAATTAAGGCCCTGATGTTGATTTGTAGTAGATTTTTTCTAAGAAATATTTATGACCAAGAAGATTACAAGAAAAATCAAATCAGAGTAGTTGCTACGGTGGCCACTTGTGTTTTTTAGGTTCTGGTTACCATCGTATCTTATTACCATGTGGGAAGGAATTCATAAGAGAGACACAAACTAGTATTTACAAGAAAATCAATACTTACTTTTATAAATTGCCAAACTGATAAAGATAGATTCCAGTCGTCGTGACTAGTTGCTCAAAAACTGCACATCAAATTCTAAGCAGACATCGTGGTTTCCTATTTTCTTCCTTGGAAGTACTCAGTTCCAAAAACTTAATTAATTTCGTGATGATATTTTCCAACCAAAGTCAATTCCCGCTTTTAATTCAAGTTTAACTTTAAGTGGAAACCTTGATTTTGTTTTTCTTATCTTTGACTGGTGAAAATGTGATCCCTTACTAGTAGTCGCATTTAGTTGCCAACTAAATTAGGATTGCAGCTAAGATTGCATGTATGTGGAAGATAAGCTTAGCATGCATTTGCTTGATACTACTTTTCCACGTCGTTAATTGGAATTCCGCAATCATTGTTCAAATCTTCAACAGAAATGGAATCTTATTTGCTGTAAAGTCTACCAACGCGTGTTGACTTGTCTTGATCATTAAGAGCTTAACAAATTACAGGAGAGCACAAAGTTTGATTAATTCAGTTGAACACATTTGTCAAGGAAACTCATCGGACGATATCGTTGTATAATTAATTGATTCGTTAGGCATCCTCTTGTTACTTTTCCTTGGTCGTGTGGCCCGCCCTAAGAACTTGCCAACTTAAGAAAATGCTCACAACGTACGTTTAGGGTATAAAGATGAGAATAGTTTGCTTATCCATGGCAGTCAAGATCACTAATCGAGGAAAGATGAGGTAGAGACTATATAGATACATAATGTAAGTTCAAATTTTGTGTTTAAATTTAATGGTGAAAATTGTAATGTTACTCCATAGTATTGTTCCTTTATCCTGTTTACGATAATATCAGAAGTCTAAGTCCTTATTGGCTCGATCATAGGTGATATTGACTTTCAAGGTTTTGTCTTCTTTCTCCGTGATATCAAATCAGAATTGAAGAGATACTGGTTCCATCCCGAAATACTCATCAAATTTAGAACAAGAGACCGGTTTACATGAATAAGTGGCATGAAATTACAGAAGATTTGTAAGAACAACATTAAAATAGGATTGCGGTCATATTGCAAAGAGAAACCTTAACTACCAAAAGGTCAAAGTACCTTGAGCTGCTAATCAACAAATGATAATTAATTAGACCACGTACATATTAACTAATCGAAAGTGGGCACTTCAATGGTGAAAAAAATAACAATAAGAAAAAGTAAAATTTGTGAGCATTTGACTGGAATGGCTCCCAATTTCTCTTTTGCTCGCCCGACATTGTTCTATTTAACTCAGTTGAAACTTCAAACTCTCTTACAAGTCAAACCGAAAATCATAAGAGAAAGACATTCTAGAAAAGAGTCACGGTGATATTTTTTTCTTTAATTTATTATTATAATAAATTACTAAATAAATAATTTAATGAGGGTAAAATTTATCAATATTATTCAAATGAGGACAGTTGTCTACCGTATTATTACATAGAAATATATCTTTCTACCGGTTCTTTAGCTGTTTATTGAAAGGAATATATAAGACAGTGATAGATTTTGTTTCTTGTACTAGCTTTATATGTATAAATCTTATTCTTTTGAGTTATTTAAGTTATAACAGCTTGAATATTTGCCCAACTTAATCTAAAATAGCTTTCTTAGAATTTTTAATATGGGTAGAGTGTAGAGGCTATTAACAAAAATTTGGCTTGAGTTAACTATTGCCAAAATGACTAGAATTAGTTATTTGGATAGTTGACCCTTATTACTTTTAAACCCTTTAATATTTTCATGTTTAGTTAATATGAGATACTCTAACATTCCTCCCTAAGTGTAACTGGGACTGAACATCCAATTGTTACTTTAATAAATACAGCGGTAACCGGACCGGGCCGCTGAGAATGAACATCCATATAGACAACTAAGAAATTAATAATTCAGACTAAACTTGCTCTGATACCGTATTAGAATTTTTAATATGGGTAGAGTATAGAGCCTCTTAATAAGAATTAGGCTTAGATCAACTATTGCCAAAATTATTAGAACTAGTCATTTGAGTAGTTGACCGTTATCATGTACAAACCTTTTAATATTTTCATGTTTAGTCAATATGAGATACTTGTTATTAAATACAAAGAATAAAAAATTATTTAAGAGACATATTAATTTAAATTGAATTTAAAGGCTCAATTCTTTTAATTATTCTTTTAAATTTGCAAAAAGAAAAAAGAAGAAGACTATATAGTATGTTAAGTCTCTTATCGGTTTTCTTGGTCTGTTCAAGTAAAATGAAATACTTTGTACTATTATTTTAGAAATTAAACAAAAATATTCTTAAAAAGTAACAATAAGAAAAAGTAAAATTTGTGAGCATTTGACTGGAATGGCTCCCAATTTCCTTTTGCTCTCCCGACATTGTTCTATTTAACTCAGTTGAAACTTCAAACTCTATTACAAGTCAAACCAAAAATCATAAGAGAAAGACATTCTAGAAAAGAGTCACGGTGATATTTTTTTTCTTTAATTTATTATTATAATAAATTACTAATTACATAATTTAATGAGGGTAAAATTTATCAATATTATTCAAATGAGGACAGTTGTCTACCGTGTTATTACATAGAAATATATCTTTCTACCCTTTCTTTAGCTGTTTATTGAAAAGGAATAAGACAGTGCTAGATTTTGTTTCTTGTGGTAGATTAATTTTAATAATTAATGTGACCCATATTATTTTAATAGATTCTAATATAAAAGTGGGCTCAAAATAATAGTTATTGGGCTTGTTAAAGATAATTAGAATTATTAGGGTTACTTAACAATAACCCTTCCCTCTCCCTTCAATAGAAGTTACGTAAAACAGATATTGAAAGAATAGAAGTTCTTGCACCATTGAGAGAACGAAGAAAAGTAAGAAGGTAAGAGTGGATAAAGACTATCAAGATCATCAAAGAACATAGAGTCAGGTTTGTTTATATTATTGTTCGATCCATAAAATTTTCTCACAATTGGTATTAGAGCTTATGTTGCATTGTTTGTTTTCGTGTATGGAATGCTATTTTCGGTACTATAATGACATGATCTGCAAACTTTTCCCATACATTTTCGAAATTAGTTTTCGGTGAATAACAGTAGGTTTAGAGATGTTTTAGAGACAAGTTGTTGAGAAAGAACCGAAACACTTGGTTCTTGAGACAAAAGGTGTAGTTTGATTTTCATGCACTAATTCGTGTTTTCTGTAAAGACATGAAGTTATGGTTGTTGAAAAAATCATGGAAAAGGCTTGGTTATTGAAACAAATATCTTGGTTATTATCGTGATTTTCCTTGAACCATTTTTAGACATGTTCTGTTGGCTAAACGTTAGGAAGGGGATGAACATTAGGATGAGATGGTTTGTGGTTTGAAATAAACCCATGAAATGAAAAAAAAAAGCGCAGAAGAAATGAACCAGTAGCAGGAAGCATCCGGAAGAAGATGGGGCACGTGCAGTGCAGAAGGCAGTTGCAAGTGCGTGCACTGCAGCCGTTGCAGAAACATGAAACGCATGTTGGAGCGTGCTCTGCCAGATAGGGCCTTTTGGCCCAAAACGTTATTTTGGGTTGGTTTTTGGCCCTTTGGGCTATTTAAAGATTAACTTAGGTTATATTATGCAACCTTAATTATTAAGTAATTAAATTATGGGCTTTAACCCTAAGTAAAATGATCTTGGGATGAGACATAATGGATTTATTTTCTATGCATAATATAATTTTGAAAAATCAATGCTATATTATATGTTTTATTTGGTACTTTGAATATTTTATAGTATGCAATGTTTGGAATTAAATTTTTCTATCATATGTTGAATGTGCTACATGACATAAGGGTAATTTAAATAGTTTGTTAGTCACCAAAGTGACCAAACTAATTAAATTAAATTTTGTCATGTACAATAATTGTCCTATTAAATATTTATTGTATGGAAAGCTTGTTAGTCACCAAAGTGGCCTAGCTTGAAAATATTAAACAATTAATTGTGAATGTTTCAAATGTTCATGTTGATGTGATGCTATTAAAATGACATAAAGGTTGAACTGAACATTTGAGATTATTAATTATAACTCTAGGAGGTCTCCCAAAGGTGAATCATTGCTTATAATTAATGATATTAAAGGGACTTTATCAACATATTTAGTTAATATGATTGTATATCCAAAGATAATATGCATATTGACTAGAATATGATTGATTGTCTATTATAGTGAACTATATATTTACATCATGATAGGTGACATCTATGTATTTAAATTTCACCCAAAGGAGAATTTAAATGCACAATCAAAGTTTATTATTAGTTTCAATCCATTTAGGTCTACTCAAAGCATTAATGCGTGGGCTATATGTTGTATTTGCATCATCTACTAATTTGTTCGCTTTAGGAAATGACTTGATCAAGTTCAATGGTCTGAACTATGCGGATTGGTCCGAACAAATCCAGTTCCAACTGGCTGTAATGGATTTGGACTTGGCGATAATTTCAGATGCAAGGCCTACAGCTATAACTAAGACTTGTTCAGAAGCTGACAATTCTTATTATGAGGCTTGGGAACGGTCTAAGAGGCTTAGTTGAATTTGATGCGAATGATAATCGCAAAAAACGTGAAGCCATCAATACCTAAAATGGATAATGCAAAGGAATTCATGTTAAAGCTTAAAGAATACTCCTAATCTGATATAGCTGACAAGTCCATAGTAGGGATTTTAATGAGTGAGCTAACGATCAAGAAGTTTGACTGATCACAACTCATTCATGATCATGCCAATCATATGTCAAACCTAGCTGCAAAGTTGAAATCTATGGGTATGGATGTGAGTGAGTCCTTTCTAGTACAGTTCATTAT
>JAOQMS010000007.1:2193286-2211042 GCA_027563885.1 Erythroxylum longipes
TGAGACGCGTTTTCCTAATTTCTCACGTGTACTCGTTTCTATAATTCAACCCGTTATATGGAAACGGGATGTTACATCTAATGCCTCTAATATAAAAGTCTAGTCATTGAGTCAAAAGCCTTAGGGATGTTAATCTTTGTAGAAAAATTACTGATAACTTTGTTTTTATAGTGGTCCTTGATTAGTTCCTCAAGTAAGACTATATTGTCCCTTATGCTTTTTTCTCGTATAAAGGCAATCTAACTTGCATTGATTATATCTTTAAGGGAACTTTATAGTCTACTTCCAACATCTTGGCAATTAACTTGTCAATCACCGCAATAAGAGATATATCTAAAATCCTATAAGTTAATAAGGCTATTTTTCTTTGGGATTAAGCATAATTAATGCTATCAATTTCCTTGAGCATTTTATAATTAAAAAAATTAAGATAGCTTTTGAAACCTAATTCTTTACCAAATTCCAATATTCTTGAAAAAATTAGGCATTTAAGGCATCAAGCTTTGGTGTTTTTTTATGATTCAACCTAAATAGAGTTGCCCTTATATGTTCCTTATTAAATTGAGTAGTTAAGCTTTTAACTTGCTCCTCATTAATCAAATTTTTGATAAAAATACTTAGCTCTTATATAGAAGACCCTTTTTATATTATTTCTCCAATTATATCTTTGAAATGATTTAAATACAACTTCCTTTAGATCTTTTCATGAAGTGAATATTACTTCACTAGGTCCAAGTAAGGTAGTAATTCTAGTCATATTTTTGCTAATGAGTATGGCATTATAGAAGTAATTACAATTTCTATCTCCTCTTTTTAACCAAAGTAATCTTGTTCTCTATTTTAGAAGGAAGGACTAAAACTCTAGAGCCTGAGTGTAACCAAACTACTCTTATTCTCTGTTTTAGAAGGAAGGAGTGAAACTCTAGAGCTTAAGTGTAACTTAGTAAAACTTCCTTCTCTATTTGCTTGAGTTTTACAATTTTAGGATCTGCATATGTTTTTTCTAGAGCTTGGTTTAGAACTTTACTCTTATCCACTATAGTTTCTATAATGCCACTGACTCTCCTTTTGTTCAAAATTTTAAGCTCCTCTTTAAAGGGGTTATTACTTAATATAGAGGATTATGTAATCTAGACCTCTATATGAGACTACTATAAAGATATAGGATTGTTAAAATGATCTTTCCTAGCTGAGATTTAACTATTAACCTTATATTTATCAAGCTTCTTATTGATTAGCCATTTTTCTTACTCATTTTTGCTCTAGGTTAAGAGGTTTCTATCAAACTTTAGGTTTGTTGTACTAATTTTGTAAATACATTTAATAAATCTATCATTTAGTAGGCTTATGCCAATGTTTTCTCCTTCTACGTCATATGAATAGAGACTAATATTAAAATCTCCTAGGATTATCCAAAGAATTCTTGACCTGTTTAAAACCTCAATTTCTAAGTGAATAAGTTAAGTATAATATTTATCATTAATCACCTTCAACATACTAGAATTGAATGCAATAATGATTCTTCTATTTTTACGGTCTTATTGATTTATCAATATGTCTCAAGATTTCCCGAAAAACCACAAACTGGTTTTAAGTTTGCTCTCTTTTATTTTTGATTCTAGAAGTCTTACCAATATAGGCTTATTTATGTTCGAAAAGTCATTACCTACTTATTATTTTTTGGGAAATTAATACCCTTTGCATTCTAAGTAATTATAGACATAATAATTATATTTTGAATCCATTTTGGACTCTGCCCTTAGCTTGTTCTGACACCCTAATTTCCTTTAGGAAGATATACAGATGCACACAAAATAGACCTAGACAATCCAACGATTCCAAAAAATAGGATAAACATACATCACGATTCATATAGTTATCCGTGTTAATAGACTTGCTCACATTTTTCAAAGTGGTTTATACAAGTCACAAATTACACATATCATATCCATACATTGAAAATCTCATCATAAGTTATGGTTATTACAGGCCATTTACATATTGAAATTTTTCATAAGTCTTACAAGCATTTAGTACTAAATTCCTTCTTAATATATATGATTACAACATAATGAATAGATAGAAAAATATTCCAAAATGTTACGCGTCCTATTTTGTCCATTTCGATTGTCCCAACCTTAACCTTATTTATCATGACCTTCACACAGGTAGACTTGTCAATAGGCCGGAGAGCAATTGTCCTAACCTTAACCTATTTATCATGACCTTTATAGAGGTAGACTTGCTAATGGTTGGGCTCGGGCCACTCCTGGCTTAGCCTGGCTCGACAACAGGCTAGAGTTACCCGTGGACTGGCCCGTGGCCCGACTGGTTAGGATAGGTCAGTCGATGACCCGGCCTATGGCCCAATGAGCCACGAGCAGGTCAGGCCAACCCGACCCATTATTTTTTAAAACAAAAAAGTCAAAAAATGACGTCATTTTTTAAATAGTGGTTGGGCCTAGCTTATGGCTCGCTCGACCTTGACCTGTGACCAGATCAAATCGACCATGGTCGGCCCGTGGTTAGGGCCAAAATTGGGCTTAACCAGGACAAACCACATTTGACTTCTCTATACAGAGGAAAAACCACCGTGCTAAGCATATAGCTTTGTAGGGAATAATGATGCAAGATGGAGATTACTCACAGCAATCGCCTAACATCCACATGCATATGATTCATAACATTTAAGTGATGGAAAATACGTTATAAAATAAAATTCATGAAATATCTTAATACACATAACAATATTTGAAATGAAATTCAGAGATTATTCAAAAAATAATTTTGCATCAAAACAAAATAAATATCATAACATATATAAAATTGCCTGTTAATTTCTTCAGATGTAGGTAATGAGAATATAACAGAAGACACCGTAATGTCGTAGAACAGAAGTAGCTGCAGACCCTTTTAGGAATACCTGTTTACCCATAACTAAAACTTGGCACGTTAAAACTAATCATCAAAGCATTATAATTACATTTAAAACTAATCATCAAAGCATTATAATTACATTTTAGAATCACATTGTAGAGTAACAAATTAATAACATACAAACTCATTCTCTTTTTCTTGCATTATAATTTGAAAATGTTTATCATGCATAATCTTATTTAATATGCGTTATGATCATATTCCTTTCCAATAATACATAAATGAAATCATCAAGGTATATACAAATTACATGCATGATGAGTCTCATACTACTCTTATAAATGGGTTTGCTAAGTCTTCATTGACATCTGAAAAGGTTCGGATGAAGTTTGGTAGTATTCGAATGAGGAAAATTCATATTTGAGTTAAAATGGGGTGATGCATGGTTTTACTTGTCATCATAAGTTATGGTTATTACAATCCATTTATATATTGAAATCTCATAAGTCTTAGAAGCATTTACTACTAAATTCCTTTTTAATATTTATGATTACAACATAATGTTAATTTTTAATTTGCTTTTTTCATTTTATTATTTATTTTATTTATTTTATTTTAAATCAATTTCTTGGTACCTTAAAAAATGTTCAATTTAATTTGGTACCCTTGATACTACAAGATATGTTCTGTATACTTACGATCTTGAGAGTTTTATTATATATAAAACTTACTCAAAAAGTTTTGGCATCATTACCGAGGACTAAATAGCATTGTTATATAATTTGAATTCCTTTGATTTAAGGATTTAATATTTTTTCCTATATGAGTGTTGGTACCTAAATATAAAAAAAAGTGAAAACAATGTAGAAGACACATCAATTATAGACATTACAAGGTGAGAATGAGATAATTTATGGACTTCATGAGGCTAGGGTTCAATGCCAATCATTAAGGACTTACACGACCACTAGCGTGAGCGACATACGATCTGTTAAAAGATATGGAAAACAATAGTTGTCCCTAAATTCTATCGCCAACATCATAATCGCCTCAATCATGATAAGTTTGCTTGCTCTAACTTTTTCTTTGTTGTTGTTTATCTTTATTTGTATTATTTTACTTCTTACATTGAGTACAATGTGTTGTTCAAGTGTAGATATGTATATGCAATTGCATATGAATTATGTGTGAAATTTACTTTTGTATTGTGTTAGTTGTTTTATTAGGTTAGTATTATGTGAACATTTTGTTGGATGATGTGTGAATTATGTGAATGTGTCAATGACAAGAATTGAATGGAATTAGTTTAGCTTTGAACATGTTCATGTAAATTATAAAGGCATATTAACTTAGAATTTGGTGTTTAAAGTTTCTTTGGGATGAATATGTATGTTAATTAGGATATGACAACTATTCCTTCACTTTAGGAAATTTTTTTGTATACATTTATAATTATAGTCAATTGAATTGGTTAGCATTACTATTGCTCTTTCATGAGAGTGATTGACTAAGAAGAAATGAAGTAGGCTAAAAATTTTTAAAAAGAAAGTATTAAATAAAATAACTATTCCACTGGCCCTTTTTAAGAAAATTAGGTTAAGAATAGAGTTGATAACTAGTTTAGAGTTGTGATATAACTGAGTAACTGAGGCATTCACCACAAAATGTTTATCTTTGCATCAAAAGGCTAGAATGATACTTCAACCAAGTTAACTAACAAACATGACCTAGTTGAGTAACTAGGAGACATTCACAACAAGATGTTTACCTTCACATCAAAAGACCAGGTTATCATTAAAGAAAATTTAAAAAAATGGTGTTACAATAAATAATAACAAGAATTCTTATGAAAGTTTACTTAGTGATAGTTTGCTTTTTTAATTGATCAATAATAATAAATGCATACTTACAAGTGCCATAGGTGTATGAATAGTATGTTAATATTTTGATTGATATGTATATTTAAATCAATGTACTTAAACATGAAAGGAATAATAAGTTAGCATGTTGGCGTGTTTTGAGTGATTGACGTTTGAGGTTAAGTCATTCAAAAAGATTTCATGCCATTGTATCATTATTTTATTATTGCATAATTGTGTTTTATGTATATATGTTTTTTGTTACGTTTGTGTTTTTAGTTTTGATTGAGGATAAGCAACGGTTTAAGTGTAGGGATATTGATAGGTTTAGATTACATTATGTTTTTCATATTTTAAGGGTTCGGGGTTATTTTTGGAACAAAATTAAGTGGGAAAATCCTAGACATAACCTTGGAACCATAAAGCACTATATAAAAACATGAAAAACACTAAAAAGAGGCATCATTCATACATCAAAGTAGATCAAAGAGGAGAGATCAAAGAACAACTTCAGGAAATTCCAAGATTCCAAATCAAGGCTTTAAACAGTTTATACTTTTTTCCCTTTATTTTCCTCATATCCCTTGATGGGTAATTGGACGTCTATGATGTATAACATGTTTATGGATTTTTAAATCCATATTAGGAATTATTTTGTGAACCTTATTATTGTTGAAATTAATATATCTTCAAATGTTTGTGATAATTATCGTCTATATACTTGATAATAAACCAAGAGAGTGAGTCAAGTAATTAATGTTAAGGTGTATAAAAAGAGTTAGCAACTTAATAGAACCACAATTATTTGATTAATTAATAATTGAACAGAGATATTAATTATAAATTTAAATATCTATAGGATTGTTTTAGATCTAATTGAAAAAGTTAGGAGTAGTTTTACGAATCAAGAGATTACAAATATATAAATATCGAATTAAATTAAGCTTAATTGATTAGATCTGAGTAATCAAAACCTTAGGATATCTTGGATTAAATATAAATTGAATTAACAAGATTAAGGGAAACAAAGTAAGGATATAATAGTTCCTAAGTATTCAACATTGATCAATCTCAATTTTGTTGGCAGCTCAATTGTCTATTTTCTTATTTGTTTCATTTTATTAGTTGTTTTGATTTCTGTTATTTATTTTATTTCAATCAATTTATTAGTACCTTAAATAAAGTTTGATTTCAATTGTCTATAGTCCTCGTGGGAATGATATCCTTGATTTTACAAGATACAATCCATATACTTACGGTATTGAGAGTTTTGTTATATATATAACTTGCTCAACTTGCATCACTTAGTTGCCTTCTCTAGCTTTTGCAATCTTGCCTAAGGCTTCTTCTATTATCCTTATATATGCTTACTTTGTGATATTTAAGGTTTCTTTTGGCTCATCATTAAATATCTTCTTACTCACTTAAAATCTTTGATTAACTTAAGTTCCTATCTCGTTTGGCTAATCATTAACAATTTCCCCAAGGCTTCGTGTGGTGGGAGGTTAATTAATGGAATGGAATGGAATTCAATATTATTCCATTATTTGACAGTAGGGTTTATAATTATAATGGAATGGGATGGGATGGGATGGGATGGAAGAGGAGGGTTTCATAATACATCTCATTCCATCCTAAACAGTAAAAATGAAAAACCTCCGATTTGGGGGGTTTGGGATGGAATGTAAAATGATAAATATATACTACCTAATATACTCTCAATATTTTTTCAAAATACCAATTATATCCTATCCCAGATAATACACAAATTGTGTTAGGCATCGGCAATCATTATAGTAGGGGAAGAGCATAGTTGCCAGTCAGTAGTAGAGGAACTTCATCGCTGGTCAGGTAACAGGCACATCAACCATCAGATTTTACATGTGTTATTAGTAGTCTTTGATTAAATTTAGAACTTTGGTCAGAGGAAAACAGCAACAGCTTCTTCGATTCTTCGATCCCTTCATTCCTATAAATTGTGTGATGTTTTTAGCTGTATATATAATAACTATATGCTATGAAGTTTGGTGAAGTTTGCTACTCTGCATTTTACTTTTGTGGTGTTCTGTTCATATGATTATTTCCATTTTTTCATATTTTCACATCTGCTTTGCATTTTCAACGTCTAGTTTGAAAGTTTGCAATTTCCTTATTATTCAGCAATCTTATTCTGGGTGCAGTAGGTATTGTTCATGATAAGGTAAAACTTGATACCTGTTAAATAAAATCTCTATCTGTTATCGGACCATCTCCCCTAGCATCAATTACGTTATGCAAAACATAATCAGCAACCCCATATTACCCTCTTAAAAAATTCTGGTTAGGCAACATATAAATTCTGGCAAGTTGTAAGCTGAAAAGATAAATCTATGCCTTCATCCACTCCTCTACCCTATGATCCATTATTCATTACCAATGTTGTTGATATAAAAAATGAAAATGTTGCATTCTGTTAATATCAAAATGTTTCTTCTTTTTCTTTGTTCCCTTTAACAATAATCACTCTTTGAGTTGTTTCCTATACAGCACATGCTAATTATCTCTTCAATTAGGACAAACAATGATATGTTCCCCTAACTTCTTGGCGGAGCAATTTGTCAACATAAAATATGCAACCATAATAGTATTTCTAAAATAAAATAAGCTAGATGATATGGTATATACAATTAGTAATTAGTACATTATAAGAAAATTGGTAGATTTAAGATTTCTCTAATCAATTTTCAATTAACATCATTCAATCAAACGTTAAGTATAAAACATAGCAAATTTATGTTGATTATGCTTTTCTTGGTTTTATCTTGAGATTATATTGGAATAACAAGGGTATAGTATACTTTGAAGATATTGATAGCAGGCCTTTTCTTTGTTATGGTTCATTTTTAGCATTATAATTTACAGTTTTAATATTGGGGGTTAAAAAACTGCATTGGAGTAAAGAGGAACTGATATACTATACTGATCTTGACAGCAGCCCTTTTCTTTATCATGGTTCATTTTTACCATCGTAAATTATAGTTCTAATACTGGGGGTTAAAAAAACTGTTGAGGAATGAGGGTTGACTTTGTCAGCTAGGAATCAATAGTGAAGAAAAGATTACAAAAATAATGAAGTCAACATTTTTGGTGTTTTTCAATCCATCTCGCTATCTTCTTTGTTTTTTTTATTGCTATAACTTTCCTTAAATTTTAGTGCGGGAATGATTCAGATTTCCCTTGGTTTGAAGCTTCCCTTTAACTTTGTTTGTTGTTTTTTTATAACATCATATATAAATGGAAATATCTATGTCATATTTATTTTATTTTGATTTTCACAATTTAAAAACTACTCATAATTTTGTTTTTTATACATGAGCAGTGAAGGTAATCGAGTGAATAATCAAATTAGCAAATTGATTCGAATACATCAAATAGCACTTGTTCATATTGCTTATCTTATGTTATATCGGTGGGTGTTGTGCGGAAGACAAACTTCAAATGCTTACACCATTGGAGAGATCGCAATCAAAAGAGAGTATCATGCGAAGAATTTTATTTCATTCCAATGGGAGAAATATAATTAGAATGCAGCCTAAACCATTTGTTTAATTGTGTGATTTATTAATTGGAAAAGGTGTGCTTTGATCCACTGTGAATGCAACGGTTCAAGAACAAGTAACAAAGTTTATATACATATTAGGACATAACGTTACTAATCAAGAGATTGCGTTCTTTTGGAGTAGATCTGGGGAAACTGTAAGTCGTCATTTTCATAGCGTTTTGAAAGCGGTTGTAGAGCTAGAAGACATCTTTCTAAGACAACCTGATGGATTAGAAACCCCATTGGAAATACTGAACAGTAGTAGATTCTACCTATATTTTAAGGTGATTTTCTTTTCTTAACTCAATATAATTATATTAAACACACATAATGTTTCATTATAATAAAGTTCAATGTCAGGATTGTGTTAGTGAAATTGATGGTACACATATCCTTGTCAAAGTACCTGTTTGAGATGCTCCTAGTTTTCGTGGGAGAAACGATTATCCAACATAAAATGTGTTGTGTGCTTGTTCTTTTGATATAAAGTTAACATATGTATTGGCTGGTTGGGAAGGAATAACATCCGATTCAAGAATTATGAAAAGTGCACTAACCAGGCATTACTCACTTAAACTTCCCCAAGGTAAAAATAGGGCTTAAATCTTATTAATTAATAAATTCATAAATTACATTTTGATATAGTTTTATTCATCATAGGAAAATACTACTTGTTGATGCTGGATTCATGGTGAGAAGTGGACTTATTATACCGTATAGAGGGGAACGATATCACTTGAAAGAATATTCAAGGAATCCTCCATGAAATGATCGTGAATTATTCAATAATCGACATTCATCATTGCCTAAAATTATCGAAAGGGCATTTGGTGTGTTGAAAAAATGGTTCCCTATTATAGCATCCATCACAGAACTAACATATGGCATTCAAACTTTAAAAAAATTATTATGGCTTGTGTCATTTTGTACAATTTCTTAATTGGTGCAAATCCAGAAGATCCATTCCTTAATAAAGAGTACGATGGAGGGGAAAATGATAACCAAGATGGCTATGAAAATGACGATAAAGATGATGCACATAGTGGGAAAATCATAAGAGATAACATCACTGCTCATATATGGGCTTATTACACTTTAGGATAGATATTGCCGCATCACAATCAATTTATGTCTTCCATGATTTTTTATTGATTTAAAAATATTTATTGGCTACCTTTATATAAATATGATGTTGTTTATTATTGTTGTTAATGTTTTCACATACAATTGGATCTTTGTAATGCTTATTCATTATTTTCACTATTTTTCTGTTCTTGCCTTTTATATTATTTGAAAATATTTAAAACTCCAATATTGTGTATGCTTGACATATAAAGTGCACTCTTTATAGTTGAATTTGGAATATACATAATGCCACCACAAAGAGAGTTGTGTATTTGGAATCAAGCTATGGATGATGCCTTAGTTGATGCATACTTGCACCAGCATCGATAAGGCAATCTAGTTGGTGGACTTTCACAATGCATGCACTTGACACGATTGAAGTTGAACTCAAGGAAAAATTTCCTAATAAAAGGATCGATAAGGAAAAAAATAAAAAATCACAACAAGATTATCAAGAGCAAGTGGAGGAAGTGTTTTGATTTATTCTCAAATGGAGGTAATGGATTTGCATGGAGTCCTATAACAAATATATGGAGTGCTGAGCTAGAAGTGAGGGAGAGTTTGATTCAGGTGAATTTTTTATTATTTTGTTGGAAGAAAATATGATAATATTATGATTTGGTTGATTCATGAACTTGTTTTTGTAACAGGATAAACCAGAAGCCACTGAGTGGAGAGAGAAGCCTATTCATAACTATGAGAAGTTGGTGGAGATTTATGGTCGTGATAGAGCAACTGGGGAGCATGCTGAAACCACACATGAGATAAGAAATAAGCATACTATTTCTATCACAAGTGGATTGTTGAACACCATAGATGACAATGATGAAATGTTGTTTCACAATGAGTTAAATTTCGGAGACAATGCAATCATGGATGGTGATCATATTGAATCTCCAAGGGGAATCCCAACTCAGTCTCAAATTGCAAACCCAGGTGCATCTAGGAAAAGGAAAAACAGGGCATCCTCTGATGACATTGAAGATGTCATCAAAGATGGACTTAACACAGTTGCTGAAGCCATTATAAAATCCACTTCACTGTTGGTTAAGCCACTTCTGATTCTAGAAAAAGACCTATATAATCATTTGGTGGAGTTGGAAGTGGAAGCTTTGAAATTGTACGAAAGTTATATTTTTCTTGTTCGTAGGCCTGATGAGGTGAGGGCGTTACTTGGTGCACCAATAAATGTACGTAAGAATATGTTGGAGTTTATGATGTCTTCTAAGGAATAGTAGACAATACTGTCATTGTTACTGTGTCCTAAGAGTATGTTGATGACTTGTTGTCTTTTGGATACTAGAGTTTAGTATGTCTTAGCTTTTTGTACGCTATATCTTAGGAGTATGTTGGGGCATGAAAAATGATCTCAGATTTTTGTACATTATATCTTAGGAGTATGTTGAGGCATAAAAATTGATCTCAACTTTTTGTACACTCTACTGTCCTGCATTAGCGTGAATTAAGCATCAACATTTTTTTGTTTTTTTAACTGTAGTGAAACAACTTCTTTTGCAACTTTTCATACCTACATCTACTATCAAACTTTGGCTATTTTTCTATAGAGTTGCTCGTTTTCTCAAGTTGCCTGAAGAGACAAATTCAAAAGGTGTTTTGCAGGCTTTATTTGAGTATGCTTGGAAGAAGTTTGGTTATATATCTTCTGTACAACTGAGGGGTTTATGTATCACAAAATAAGGAAAGCCATATATATTGTATTAGACTGAATTATTTCTATTAACAACTGAAATTTGTATATGTATTCTCCATTTACAAATGTATTAATTTTTTGCTATTTTGCCTTCTGTAAATGTACTTTTCCCCCATCATTTGTTCTTGATATTCACGAGAATCAGCTTTCCCTCCATCACATGAATTAAAACAGAGCATCAAAGGAAACTGGAAGTAAGTAAGTAACAATCTATGTAATAAAAGGACTTAAAATCAATTAAGTGAAAACATGTTCTATGAAGACATGGTAGGAGTTCATAACAACATCAGTAACAGAGGTTTCTGGAAATCATCATGCTATGAATAGAGTAAGAAATCACACAACATTTGGGGCATGCTATAAATCTCATCATTCTTAGTGTTAAGCGAGCTTCAGTATTTGCCAGAGTTAGAAGCCATCAAAGATCCATCACAAGCTCCACCAATTTGTTAATCCATACACTTTCCAAAGCTATCAAGTCTTTTGAATTATGCTCTATCATCATTATTTGAATTCCCTACTCTATAATTATTCTCCTCTTGTAAGGTAGAAGCAACAATTGCATCAGAGCCAGTATAATTATGAAGATGGGGAGGAATCAAATTAAAGTCATACTCCTACGAGGACAATAACATAGCATAGGATTAACTAGGTGATCTTTACTAAAATAATTATTAACTAAAGTACTTATTACACGGTATTGATATTCTATCTCAAGAAAACATATCAAAATATAAATTTTTTCATCCTTATTTTATTGCAGAAAAATCCAATTAAAAGATTGTCAAATGAAGACAAATATGCAAATTAAAACATGCTGCAAAACGCAAAGAATGGACCTGAATTACTCCCTCAGATGTTACCTTCACATCTTGGTTATCCACAAGAGTTATCAACCCATCTTCACTAACTATGCTATCTGTTACAGGACCATCTACCTTAGCATCAATTATGTTATGCAAAATGCAATCAGCAACCCCAGATTGCCCTCCTGCAAAATTCTGGTTAGGCATACCACATAAATTTCGACAAGTTGCAAGCTGAAAACATAAATCTTTGCCTTTATCCATTCCTCTACCCCATGATCCATTAGAGTTCTTTGACAAGACCCACAATCCTGCTAGGAAAATAAAATGATCTTCATCACTTCAGGTTGATCAATGTTTTATATACAAGATAAGCTAGATGATCTATTCAAAAATTTGAACAAGACTTCAAATGAATTATGGGAGATCATGCAACGTGCCTACCTTCAACATATGATCCAGATAAAGGATAATTAGAGTTGTGATTGTAAGCTGATTCGTTGACAGAAAGTCCTTTAGACAATTCCTCATGGTGACGTTTTCAAACTCCAAGGATAATGTTGCTTCTCTGTTCCAATCAATTCTATTTGTAGTTAATGTATCTAATGTTAGAGATGTAAAAGTAGGTGATGCTACTTTTTCTAATGAAGGAATATCTGTGTGAGTGTTAGCTGTGTGAGTGAATCCGCTAACAAAGGTGGCACACCAGATTTGTAAACCTGTATCACAGCAATAGTTAAGAGTTTAACACACATTAATCTTAGTCATAAGAAAAGAACTTATTTAAGCAATCTGCATCCAGTTCAGCCACAACTTTCAATCCAAGTTGAAAATGGAGAATTTATTTAGACAATTCATATCTAATTCTGACACAAATTAAAAGACTTCATAGGTCCAAATCAATTAAACATTTATGTCTTCCATATACAAAGCAGACCAGGAACAAAAACTGTTACTAGAACTTTTATGCCCACCGGATGCTGAAATACATGCATAAACCTAAAGTGAAAAGTAGATTAGTGTAAAGAAGTACCTCTCTCACTTCTAAGTAATGTACAAGAACAATGTGATCTAAACCCCTGGAAAGCAAACAAAATTGTTAACAAAAGATATTCAAGGTGAAAACTCATAATAACAATAGTGGCACTTGATAGAATTTTATCATTAATTTTGTGGCCTAGTATAATAAACAATAAACATAATTTTGAGCAAACCTCAATTTAATTAGATGTCAAGATCTCATACATGTCATTAGACCTAAGTTCATGGGCTTGCTATAATAGGTAGGCTTAGCCCATGTTTGAAGTGCACAGGAGGCCCTACTACTAGCCAACTTTAAATACAATTGCCCCATTGAGAATTGTATGTGGGTTTTTCAGGGTTTAGAATAGCAGTAGTTAATCCTCTGTATCTTTTTTGCTCCGCTTCATAGAAAACAACAATGGACTCAATTGCTCCTCAGTTTCCAGGTATTTGTCCATCCAATTCTTGAATCTAGCATGTTGCAATCATAGGTTAGTCTAATTGTATTGATTAATCGTGAAATTAATTAATAATTTTGTTTTATTATTCTTTCAATTGGTATCAGAGCTAGTTAACCCCAATTGTGACTGCTAATTTTGAGTAATTTTTTAGAGTGTACTCTCAGTGGTAATATAGTTGTGCACCAAAAATTAATTTTGGATGTAGTTTATGCATATAATGTTAGATTATATGATTAATATGGTTAATTTTGTAATTGTGGTGCTAACTGAAATCTATGGGGCAAGCTTAGGATGTGTTCTTGGACTCTTGTCATTCATTTTGTGTAATTGTGTGCTCGCCTATCGTGAGACCAATTATTACAAAATGCTATTGTGATGTTGCTATTGGGCATACATTAGATACTATGTTAATGATGCACTTACCCTATCAGTTTGTCTTTATCAATGTGGTTTCTAATGCTTTGCTTAATTCATTAAATTATGTCTTTAAGTTTTCAGTATCCTATTGATATTAGCTTTAGGGCATAATTTAATGTTTTGGGTGATCTGTGTTGTAATCCAGGACCCTTAGGCAGGACTGCAATTGCATAAGAACCCAGCGTGTTGTTTGCCTAATTTTACTATATGTAGATACATTTGCTAAATCTCCCTACATTGCATCAATTTCCAGCTTTGAATTATTTGGTTAAGCTAAATGGTACCAATTATGAGGACTGGCTTGAATCCTTGAATCTATTTTTGGCTATTTCTAATGTTGATCTTGCTCTCCTTGAGGATGAGCTTGCACAACCCACTGCTGAGACTTCCGCTGCAGATAAAGCTAAATATGATAAGTGGGCTTGTTCTAACAAGGTCTATCTGGTGACCATCAAGTAGATAATGGAGAAGACTATTAAAGAGAGCACCATTGAAACTGATAATGCCAAAAATTATCTCAAGGCTTTTGGTGAAAAATTCCAGAAGTTTGATAAGACTGAAAAGGCTAATTACTTGTCTTTTCTGTCTAAGACCAAGTATGATGGTGTGGGTGGTGTTCGTGAGCATGTAATGAAGCTTGTGAACTGGTATAATAAGTTAAATTCTATGAAAGTTGTGCTAGGAGAGGATTATCTGATCTGGCAAGTGTTTGAATCTCTTCTGTCTGAGTTTGATGTTCTCAGGACTACGTACCATGCTCAAAAAGATGAATGGAGCATTGATGAATTGATTTCCATTCTTATTTAAGAGGAGCATACTATGAAGAAAGGAAAGTCCCACAGTATTCATCACACTTCTCACAAGAGTGGTGACGAGAAGAAATTTTATAGAAACAAACAAGGTAAGCCTTAATTTAAAAAAAAGGGGAATGATAAACCTGCATTACCTTCTGGGCTTAGTGAGAGTTCTGGTGCTAAGCCCAAGCCTGTTTTTAATGGAAACTACAACTTTTTATCATGAACATGGGCATAAGCAGCGTGACTGTGTGAAGTTTAAGAATTGGTTGGCAAAGAAAAAAGGTATACCTCAACTCTTTGTCTATTTTAAATCAAATCTTGTTGATGTTCCTCCTACTTCATGGTGGTTAGACACTGGTGCCACTATTCATGTAACAAACTCATTGCAGGAGTTTAAAAGCAGGCGGAGGCCAAATAAAGGGGAGTTGATGGTGTAACTAGGAGATGGATTTAATGTTAATATTGAGCACATAGGAGTAGTTTCCTTGAAGTTGAGTAGTGGACATGATTTGCTTTTGAAAGATACTATTTATGTGCCTTCTATACGAAGGAATTTGATTTCAGCTTTTGTTTTACACAATCGTGGATACATTTTCTATATAATCAATAATGGTGTTGTTTTGTACTATAATTCTATTGTTGTTGGTTCTGCAATTATGCGTGATGGATTGTTTATGCTAATTATTAATTCTTCTTATTTTGACCGACCACATGATGATGTTAATGCCGTTGTTGGAAAGAAACATGGGAGAGTTATTGAAAAATCTTCTATGTTGTGGCATAAATGGTTATGATATAGCTCTAAGGAGATAATGGAGAGATTGATTAAGGAAACTATATTACATGATTTGGATTTCTCTGATTTTGACACTTGTGTTAATTACATAAAAGGGAAGTTTACAGCTAAAGTAAGAAAGGAGAAAATGACTAGGAAGGAGGAACCATTACAGATAATTCACGCAGACGTCTGTGGACCTGTTACTCCTATTGTCATGGGAGGATACAGGTACTTCATCACCTTAATTGATGATTTTTCTCGATATGGTTGGGTTGAATTTTTGCATGAGAAATCTGAATCCTTAGATGCTTTTAAATCACTGAAAAATATTATTGAATTGCAACTTGGGAAACAGATCAAATGTATAAGATCTGATAGAGGTGATACATATTATGGTCGGTATGATGAAACTGGTAGAAACCCGGCCCTTTTGTTAAATATTTGCAGGATTGTGGAATTGAAGCGCAATATACCATGCCTGGCACTCCTCAATAAAATGGGATTGCAGAGAGACGAAATTGTACTCTCATGGACATGGTTAGGTGTATGCTTAGTCACTCCACCTTACCAGAGTTCTTATGGGGAGACACTTTGAGGACTACTGTTTATGTTCTCAATCATGTGCTTAGTAAATCTATACTAAAGACTCCTTTTGAGCTTATATCAGGAAAGAATCCCAGTTTGAAGCATTTCCATGTTTGGGGCTGTAAGGCTGCGGTAAGGACTTATAATCCTCAATTGAGGAAGCTTGATCTTAAAACTATTTCAGGTTACTTTATTGGTTATTGTACTGGCTCAAGAGGTTCAAGATTCTATTGCCCTAATCACACTACTAGAGCCATTGAATCAGATCAAGTTGCCTATTTTGAAGGGGACATCGAACATAATGAAAGACATGAGTCTCGTGTTGTTGATTTCAGAGAGGATCGTGTTGTTGTTCCTACACCTATTGTATTTCATCCTAAGGCAATTCAGTCTCCTCTGATTCATAATGATGTAGTTGATCCAGGAAATGATGTTGAAATTCCTCAACAAGTTGGCATTGATACTCAAGTCCCAAATGTGATTGTAGTTCCACCTAGGAGATCTGAAAGGATTCCTAAATCGACTGAATTTTCTAAATTTTGAGACTATTATATTTACTTGGAGGAGCATAAATTCAATTTAGTTGAAGACTCATATCCTATTTCTTTTCAGGATTCCATTTCTTGTCCTTGTAGTTTACAATGGTTGGCAGCCATGGAAGATGAGTTAGATCCTATGAGTATGAATGGCGTTTGGGATTTGGTGGAATTACCCTGTAAAATTGTTGGGTATAAATAGGTCTTTAAAACTAAACGTGATGCTAGAGGTGAGATAGAAAGGTACAAAGTCAGACTTGTTGCAAAGGGGTATAACCAGAAGGAAGGTATAGAGTATAATGAGACTCTTTCCCTAGTCTTTACTAAAGATTCATTACGTATTGTAATGGATTTAGTTGCTCATTTTGATTTAGAGTTCCATCAAATAGATGTGAAAACTACTTTCCTAAATGGTGATTTGTATGAAGATGTATTCATAAATCAACCTGCTGGTTTTTTTAAGAAAGGTAAGGAACACATGGTATGCAAATTGAGAAAATCCGTTTATAGGATGAAACAAGCCTCTAGACAATGGTACTTGAAGTTTGAACTAATAGTTTGCTCCCTTGGCTTCAAGGAAAATGTTGTTGATCAATGCATTTAATTGAAATATAGTGGGAGAAAATCCATTATTCTTGTCTTATATGTTGATGATATTCTTTTAGCCAGTAATGATATGGATTTTCCTTCTGATACTAAACAAATGTTGACAACTCATTTTGATATGAAAGATCTTGGCGATGCTTCTTTTGTTCTGGGCATTGAAATTCAGCGTCATAGATCTCGTGGTATTCTTGGTTTGTCTCAAAAAAGGTATATTGAAAAGATCTTGAATAGATTCAACATGAAGACTTGTAATGCTTACAGTGCCCCCATCCAAAAGGCTGACAAACTCTCGAATAGAAGGTACAAAGTCAGACTTGTTGCAAAGGGGTATAACTAGAAGGAAGGTATAGAGTATAATGAGACTTTTTCCCCGGTCTCTACTAAAGATTCATAACATATTGTAATGGATTTAGTTGCTCATTTTGATTTGAAGCTCCATCAAATGGATGTGAAAACTACTTTCCTAAATGGTGATTTGTATAAAGATGTATTCATGAATCAGCCTGCTGGTTTTTTTAAGAAAGGTAAGGAACACATGGTATGCAAATTGAGAAAATCCATTTATGGGCTGAAACAAGCCTCTAGACAATGGTAC
>JAOQMS010000007.1:2221663-2234622 GCA_027563885.1 Erythroxylum longipes
AATGAGTTCAAGTTAAACGAGTAGAATCGATCGGAAGAGGCATTAAAGCTAGAGTTGATTTCCAGTTTTTGAAGTTGATCGATGTTTCACCAATGGAACCAGTGACTGCACAACATCTGCCATAAGTGGTCTGTAATCAGCCTCTGGTTGAACACACATTGCAGTTATAGCGGCCACCTGGATGACATCTTTCATAGAGTATTGACCTTCCAATGCTGGATCCATTATTTGCATAACCTTCTCTCTATCTGTCAATTGAGGCAACGCCTACATACAGATGGTTAACAAAATAAAAGAAAATTTCAAGAGCTTTGTTTTAATGAAATGCTTAACCATCACATAAGAAAACATTATATTAATTGCATAGTAACCAACTGAAGACTACGAAGTATCAGATTCTCACCCAAGATACAAGAACACCTTCCCCAGGAGGCCTCTTCATATCAACCGGAACTCTACCAGTTAGCAACTCCAAGAGAACAACCCCATAACTATAGACATCTGATTTTGTTGTTAAATGCCCAGTTAATGCGTACCTGTAAGGTATCAATATTGGACATATTAATTCTGAATGAATTGAGGCCAAAAAAGATTATTATCAATGGCAAATAAAGAGGTGCTATTCTTTTATGTAAAACTCAAGTCGTAGTTTTCACGTATCTTACTCAGGAGCAACATATCCCTGGGTGCCCAAAACCCTAGTTGAAACATGTCCACCAGCTTTGTCGGGACCAAGTTTAGCCAATCCAAAATCAGAAACCTTGGCATGAAAGTTTTTGTCCAAGAGGATGTTGCTGCTCTTGAAATCCCTGTGGATCACTGGCGGACAAACATGCTCATGGAGATATTCCAAACCCTTGGCAGCCTCCAGAGCAATTCTCAGCCGTGTTTCCCAATCCAGTTTCAAGGGTATGGAATTAGAACCTGCACGTTTTACAACCCAACGGTTCAGAAAAGCTAATACATGGGGTCTTGCACCAAGTAACATTTCTATGTTTGATATACACAAATGTTTCTCATGCATGCCTTTTATTGTGTCAATTTTCCTCATTCATGAGAACATAAAGAATCTATTTTTGCTTTAACAAAATGGCTAAGAATTGTGTGAAGAGGGGTTCCTGGTATCTCAATAAAAGGATTGGAAGAACAGTTACTTTCGAAAGCTTCATATATGATAAAAGCTATCTTTGCACTTCATTCTACACAAGGCATTTAGTTCTTAATTTTCTAGGTTACGAGTGCTAAAGCATCACCAGTAAAAGACCAAAAGCATACAAGCATTGCACAGTTCTTTTCACCAATCATGCCTTGTAAACTTCACTGCTTGACCATCTGGTCTTTGCAAAGAAAAAGGATACTGTTGCAAAGATAGGAAACTGGATTGGAGCTGATACAGACAGTAATTGTTGATTAATCTTCAGCTTTACAAAAGCCAGAGTCAAGCCCTCTGCATTTTGTTCTTCATTCAGCTTGTGTCAAACAAGCAAAGGAGCTGTCTATTGATTTGAAGTCACTACAAAAGGGTCACTGTCACCACTACTTTGGACTCTAATCGCAACTATGGAAGCAGAATCCACTCTAAGAAAGTGATATCAGAACTTCTAATGTTATGGACTGATCAGGTTCGGAATCTGAATATTATGTTAAAGATAATGATGAAGGCTCAGTAGCTGTTTCTAGATGAGCAACAGCTTTGTTTTATTTATGTGTTAGCTATATAGAGTAGTTAGCTGTATTATGGGTACTGATATATATAAGGACTGTATTACTCAAGTTTTTTCAAATAAAATTCTCTCAAATTCTCTTTCGTGGTATCAGAGGATAACGTAAAATATCATACTAAGGAACAACAAATTCAAATCCAGTTGCAATAAGAAAGATGGTTCTTGAACATAAAGTGCTACTGCTGATTAGTAGTAAAAATAAATAAAAGAGAAGAAAATATCGCTCTTCAAGATTTCACTTTTTGCACTAACATCATAATGAATAAAGCTCCTCAAAGTTCAGGATCAATTAGTGCAGTGCAGGAAGGAACAAATGAAATGCAAATATTGCCACAGTAGCAAACATGAAAACCAGTAGAAGGGTCAAAAAGGGTACGAAATCAAGCTCATATGATTATAACTGCAAAGTTCAAATGTCAGGAAAGTAGAGAATGTGTCCTTTGCGTTAGTCACATAACCTCACCATGAAGGAAACAGAAGCAGAAAACATATGCGTCTATCCATTCTTAAATGCATTCACTGAGAGAAGCCGCATGTTCCACACTGGCATTTCTTGCACATTAAATGCAACTTACAAGCCGATCCTTCTTTTCTTTTCTCTATTTTATAAGCTTAGGGTAGACAAAATTTCATAGCAATGACTCAAGCATGCGCCTCCAAAAATTGCATGATTGCGAACTCCATACAATTGTTAATAAAGATCAGTTTTTCATCTTTCTTTTCTATGCATAAAATCTTTCAGTGATATAAAACGAATTCATATATTAACTTAAAAGCGCCAAAAAAGGAGAGAAGCATAATGCAACTTACCACTTATGGGATACAGATGCTCTTGTAGGCCGCCATTTGCCATAAACTCATAGACAAGTAGTTTATGATTATTATCTGAACAATAACCAAGCAAAGCTAACAAATATGGAGAATGCAAACGGCTCAGCAATTCCACCTAGGAGGAAAATTTTTCAGCAATCATTAATTATAGAGTAATTCCTGAAATGGAATCTATAAAAGAAGTGACAAAAAAATGAATTATTTTGATCACATGCACAAGTTCTTGCCACTACTATTCGCAGACGTCAAACTTTTATTCAACAAAGGATGAACATATTTGAAACAAACTTGATCTGTTATGAAACACCGATTAGTAGTTATAATAGTCTTATATCATTCCCGTAGTAGAAATAATATATTAATTAATTGACTATATATAGATAAAGGGTATTAAGACCCTATATTAATAAGATGAGTGTTTTGATACCACTGTCCATGTTTACATGGCATCAGAGCTACAATAGAACATTAGGGTCATATTCAATTTAAAGATCAATCTGTCTGCTGGTAATTCTTGAGACACTGTTGTTTTCGGTGATTTTGTAATTCTAAAATTTTATTCCGATTGAAATCTTGAAACTTGTTAATTTCTTTAGTTCAACATCTGCTTTAAAAGAATCTTAGTTTTAAGATAGTGAGGTTGGATCTGTAGAAAATGTTTAATGTTGTGCTCCACAGATTTCTCAGGAGCATGAGTCCACCAAGGAGTCTGATATATCTGCATTAGCTAGTCAAAGATTTGGTTGAGTTGACCAACGTTAGGGACAAGGTAGTCAAGGAGGTGATAAAGATGGTGTTCAAGGACGAAGGTGATATCACCATGGAGCATTAGATCATATTATAAAAACATATAGGAAACTAAATGGAAAACTACTAATAAAGCTATAGAATTTCAAAATAAAGAGACTGATAAGCAATTGGGTGCAAAAAATGAAGAGGAGCCACGCCAGTTTCACCCTTCTTTTGCTGCTTTAGTTCAAACAACTAAATTCACTGCTTGTCTTTCTTCATCTAGCCACTTTTGGGTTGACTCTAGTGTATTTGATCATATGACAGGTAATATATGTATTCTATTTGCTCTTTACTTTGGAAATTTTTACTTGGGAATCCCTTTATCACTAGGATAAGGGTGTACTCAACCCTTCAACCAAAGCAAGCCTGAACTTTATCTACAAATTTTTAATTTTTAATTACAAGTCGTGATTTCTAGAAGTACCTAATCCTAGGAGTGATTCCTAGAAGTACCTATTGTTTATTTTCTTCACTAAAATTCTAGCAACTCAAACCCAAAATTCCAGCAACATATACTGAAAATTCAGACTCGAAACTCCAATTCAAACAGCTCATAATTCCAAATTTTTTTTCGAGTTTTAGTAACTAGTTGACCTCTCTTTTGTTCGTACTTCATCAATTTAGTATTAGAGCTTTATTTTACAATGATGACATGTAGCGAAAGATCTTATGAGATGAACTACTTAAGAAAAGTTATGGAAAATTTGGATCTTGATGATCCTCAAACATAAGTTGCTCCAAGAACTAACCTACAAAACTGGCAATAGTATTAGTTGTCAAAATTTGAATAAGAACTGTATAGTTTGCATATATTTTAATGTTTACAGCAGGCATAGCTTATATACAAAATTCTAATACCTATAAATGATCCTAATACAATACCTAATCTCATAATTTATGGGATACTCTCTAATCCTATGATTTATGGGATATTTTAATGTAATAGAAAACTTAACCAAATACAATCGATCGATCAATCAACATATATGATTCTGTCACACTCCCCCTCAAGCTAGTAAATAGGTATTCTCCATTCCCAACTTGGATACAATAGACTGAAAATTTGAGTAGTTCAAAGCTTTGGTGAGAATGTCAGCTAACTAACCATGAGTAGACACATAAGGTGTACAAATTAATTCACTTTCTAACTTTTCCTTGATAAGGTGTCTTATCGATTTCAATGTGTTTCGTTTGATCATGTTGAACTGGGTTAAGAGCTACGATGATTGCAAATTTGTTCTCAAGCTATAGTCACATAGGTTATTCCACTTAATCTTCAAGAATAATCTTCAACCAGAGGAATTCACAAACACCTTGAGTCATTGCCCGGAACTCAACCTTTGCACATGATTGAGCCTCTACACCTTGTTTTTTGCTTCTCTAAGTTACAAAGTTCTCACCAAAAAAAGTGCAATATCCTGAAGTTGATCTTCCATCGACAATAGATCCAAGCATAATTAGCAACAATGTATGCCTCAAAAACCAAACTTCCATTTCTTTTGAACAAAACACCCTTCACCCTTCCCTACTGTTCCTTTAAGATATTCAAGTACTCTTTGAGCTACCTGCAAATGAACTTCCTTCAAACCTTGCATAAATTAACTAATTACACTTACTGCATATGTTACATCTGGTCATGTATAAGACAAATAAATTAGTCTTCCTACTAGTGTTGATACATCTCTCTATCTACTACAGCATACTCCTTTGCTTTTTCAAGCTCGAGATTCAGATCAATAGGAGTGCTTGCAGGTTTACATATTGCTTGCCTATTTGCTTGAGAAGATCTGTAACATACCTTTATTGTGAGATAAAAATTCCATGCCTAGAATGTGCAAATTCAACAAGAAAATACTTCAACTTTCCCAACGCCTTAATCTCAAATTACTTAGCTAATTGTTGACTCAGCAACTACTTCTCATTATCACCATCCCCCATCACTATTTATGTCATCAACGCACACTAGAAGATCTGTAACTCCCTTTGAAATAGAGTGTTTGATAAACAATGTATAATCTCCATGACTTTGTATCCCACAGCCAACATAATTCTTTCAAATCTTCCAAACCATGCTTAAGGCGATTGCTTAAGGGTATATAGTGCCTTCTTCAAAAGCGACACACAATATGAGCAACCAAATTCTTCCTATAACTTGGTAGAACTTTCATGATCTTCATGTAGAAATGCATTCTTTACATCAAACTATTGCAATTCCCAACCATAATTAGCTGCTAATGACAATAATACCCTAACAGTATTCATCTTTGCAACAAGAACAAAAGTCTCTAAATAATCAATCCCATAAGTCTGACTAGAGCCTTTTGCTATCAGCCACACTTTACATCTCTCAACTGACCTATTTGCTCTATATTTCACCATATTTAACCACTTACAACCAACTGGTTTCTTCCTACAGGTAACTTCACTAATTCCCAAGTTTTATCTTTTTTCTATGCCTGCGTCTCCACATTCATAGCTTGTTTTCATTTTTCATTAGATAAAGCCTCAGATAAGGTGATGAGGATGGTGTAATAGTATTGAGGCTCATAAGGAAGGCTTTTTGAGATGGCGAAAATTTTTTAAATGATAAGAAATGTGCAAGAGTGTATAGTGGTCGTTTTGTACACTCTCTTGCTCCTTTTCTGATAGCAATAAGAAGATCCTACTGATCATTATTTGCATGAACTTCATTTTCATTTTGCAATACAAGATTAGAAGTTGTTACGCATGTGAAGAATCTGAGTTGGACTCTTGGACCTACGTAAGTTTAGGAACAACCATTGTCTTTCTTGTGAACACCTTGCCTTTGCTAAATCTCACATCTCCAAGGCCAAGATAAGACTTTTCTTATGGTTCACTTGGTGTTTCAGGAATGGGTTCAAATATGGGTTGTTTAGGCATAGGATCATATGGTTATTCTGGCACATGGTCTAGATAAGATGAACACGAAGGTACAGTTGGTGCTATAAAATTAGACACAAGAATCAAATCAAGCAAAAACTTTCCTTATCTTCCCTAATTGAATTCTCCCCCTGAAGACAAGGATTGTTGAAATATGAATCTTATTCATTGAATGTGACATTTATTGAGACATAGAACTACTTTGGTGGAGGGGTGGTAACACTCATACCCTTTTTTAGTCGAAGAATAGCCCACAAAGACACATTTCAAAGCCCTAGGATTTAATTTTCCTCTATTATGAACATGAAAAAATGACACACACCCAAAAATTCTAGAAATAAGATTGTTGGTAGTGTTTAGATTCGAGTAAAATGTTGAGAGGATGTACATTAGACTTTTGAAACCCAAGACTCTAGAAGGAAATATGTTTATGAGATGAGTAGCTATATGAACTTCTCCCACCAAAAGTGCCTTAGACATATTCTTCTGAAATAACGAGGCTCGTGTTTTTCCAAGGAGATGACTATTTTTCCTTTCTATTACCCCACTTTGTCGTGAAGTATACACAAAAGATGACTCATGAATTTTGAAAGTATGGGGTAAGAACTTGATTGAAATAATGCCTGGCGTCATATGTACTAAACCTTTTGATATTGAACCAAATTGATTTTTAATTATGGGGCAAAAATTTGGGAGTACAATACTAACATCAAATTTATGTTTGAGTAGCAAAATCCAGGTAACACGAGTACAATTATCAATAAAAGAAACAAACCATTTTGCCCCAGAAACACTAAGATAATAGATGGACCTCAGATATTACCATGAATAAGATAGAAAAGAATAGAGCTCCTTCAATCGCTAATTAGAGAAGGTACACGTTTTTGTTTAGCAAGCTTATATACCTCACAATGAAAATTTTCAGCATCAAGAGTTGTAAACAAAGAGTAAAACATAATCTTACTCGCTCAAAATGATGGATGTCCTAACTGATGATAGTGTAGCAAAAAAAATTTCTTTATTGGATGCAACAGAATCTGATATGAAAGAATGGGATAATCTGCCCTTAGTTATGTTCAACGGACTTGGTGCCTCAAGATAGCAGAGGTCATCCCATTCTCTAGCAAGTCCAATCATACTCCTCGAATCCTTGTCCCAAAATAGAATATTGTAAAAAATCACATTACAATATAAATCTTGGGTAAGTTTTTGTATGAAAACAAGGTTGGTTGATAGTCTAGGAACATGAAGCACATTTCTTTGAGTTACTGTTGGACTTATTTTGACATCCCCTACACTTGCTACAGTTGTTAAAGATCCATTAACTGTGGCTATTTTTCTATTACTTGGACATGGAGTGTAAGTTGAGAAACATTTGGATAAGTGGATCATATGTTCTATAGCTCTTGAGTCGATGGCTCAAGAGTTGGTAAAGTTTGTATTTGAGGCATTCAATCCAAAGGAAAATGGAAAGTTACCTGAATGCGCAAAATAACGAGTACCTTAAAGCTTTTCATGGTTGTTTATAAGAGATCCCAATCTCTCAATCTCTTCTTGGTTAAGACTATTCGACTTTTGTGATGTTGATTCCCCTAGAAGTTGGAATTGAGCAGTCTCTTCCAGCTGTGAAGTAGTAATATTGCTTACTTCTTCAACTTTTGACATTTTCCTCCCTTTAGAAGGAAGTTAATCCTTAAACAATTCCAACAATAAAGTTTGGAAGAAATGCTCTGTTTTACAGCATCATAATCAGCAAAGAAGGCTAAGATGAAAGAGATAAAACAGGGGCTGAAATGGAAGGAAGGAAATAGAGTGCAGCAATGAAAGCTGAACCAAAAGAGAAAAAAAACAGAGATATGTTTGCAGCAATGAAGACTGGAAGCAACTTGATCCAAGGAGCCAAGCTTGGCTTTGATACCATGTCAAAACAGAGATATGTTTGAAGCAATGAAGGCTGGAAGCAACTGTATTTTTTGCATATTTTTAATTTTTACAGCAGGCATAGCTTATATACAAAATTGTTATTAAATACGATCATTTTCTATGAATTGTTTTAAAATTGTCCCATCTTCACTACAAGACATTTGAATGCAATGGCAATAATCCATTTCTAGCCACAAACCTTGCAATAGACTCAAATACTCCATGACAAATCTCTTCCCTTATTTGGTTTCTAAAAAATTTTTGTTTTGATTTCATATATTTGAGCAACGTCATGGACTTTGGAAAATATTTATCCAATAGTATCCTAAATCTCCTTGGTAATACCATCGAGCATACAGTTATCACTTATTTATGGAAGCGTCGAATTCCATAACCACAACATCACCATAAAATTTTGTTCATACCATGCCTCAAATTTAGGGTCTTCTTTGATGGAACTGTGCCCAATAGATGGCCCAATTTTCCTCTACACTTCAAGAACATGCAAACCAATTGTGACAACTTTATGTCTTGTTTATCTAATCTCTCTTAAATCATTATATTCTCTCTTTCTTTCTTTTTAAGTAATCATGTCAGAATCCACTGAAACTAGTCCAATCTCAAATGCTCTTCAACTAAGAATAATTATGCTACTACAAGCAGATTTTCAAAAATATTCGGCCAGTATAAGAATATATACTCAACTAAAACAACTAAAATTAGTAATTAAAATCTCTCTAAAATAGCAACTCCATAATTAGTATATAAGGCTAAAGTTCCTAAAATTATGGAATTGCAGCAAATCTTCTAGATCACAAATATGTGACATATATATCTATATATGAAGGTACTAGGACCCTAAATCAATCAGTTGGGGGTTTGATACCAATCTCAAATATGTGACCGGTGAACAAAAAACAAACTATGAAGCAAGAGATCAAACCTCGACTTTGAATTCCTCTTCTCCCTGCCTTCCTGCTTGATCCATTAACTTAATTGCAACTTTCCTTCCATCATTAAGCACTCCACGGTAAACTGAACCAAACCCACCATGCCCAACCACATTTGACTTGTTGAAACCACCGGATGCTGAATACAGTTGCTTGAATGTGAAAACCTGAAGTCCTTTCTCAGCAACAACTTGGAAATTCCCCAAATCACTTTGTTTCTTAGCGTCCTTCCCTTCAAACGAAAGGCAACGCAAAAAAGTCAACATCAACTACAGCTATGCTTATATTTGGCACTTAGAACTTTTCAAAATTAGAGAGCAATGCTATTTTAACTCCAGAGACTTGCATGCAGCACACAAACAACAAACAGCAGTAGAAGCATATTTTACTTCACTAAACATCTAGCATATTGGCAGAGAAATCGCCCAACTGCAAAGTTAGCATTAAGCACTACAAACATATATAAAACTCAAGTTTTGTTTCTTCAACGCCTAAAATTTCTCAGAAATCCAACACATTCCCAAGCATACGTCATGAAAAGGTAGCATTGGTGTTAACAAACTAACATTGCATCTCTTTAATTGGAAAAGCCAAAAAGAATGCCTTAAGAAACGTCAAAATTCGTTCTTGAATATATTTCAGTCTCTTATCAAATAAAAGTAGCAGGATGTGGACTCACTGCTGCGAGTATTGATGCGTTTGGCGACCTTGTTTCGTATGTAGCAGTAATAACTAAATGCCGCTAGCAGAGAAGCGACGGCCACCGATGCCACTACCAGTATGCTCACAAGCACTGCTCTCTCTTTCCTTCTATACTCGTTGTCCATTACCAGAGCAATGCGGAACCCTGAATCCAAGACTATAACCCTAAGAGAAGAAGAGAGATAAACAGCACAGTCTCTGATTCTTTTCAGCTCATAGTTTTCTCTCTACTCCATCTCTGTTGTGGTGTGGCTCGGTTTGTCATTGTTTGTCTTGTCTCGTGGCGCGGAAATTAGTCACAGTGGTGGCCATGTGAGTTTTGCATAATTGCATTTCCGTCCTCTAAATTTTATCAAATTTATTTTTATTATTTTTACTGTCTTGCTTCCATCCTCACCTGCATCACTTTTTAACCAGTATGATTTTTTTTTTCATTGTCATATATATATAAATAAAGTTGTATATTATCAAATCTTTTTAGACCTCACTTTATTGTTAGATTTTGAACGATGATGATGATGATTTGTCTTGTTTCCATTCCCGAAAATTTTATACATTTTGTTTTTCTTTATCAAAAAATAACAAAAGAATACTTAATAAAAACTATATTTTTCGTATTTCGATCATCTAAAATTTATGAAATTTATTTTTCTTTCATAACAAAATTATAATAAAGTGTTTCATAATAATCACGTGTTTTTGCATTTTAGTCCCCTAAATTTTATAATATTTATTTGTTCCATAAAAAATTACAATGGAGTACTTACTACTTAATAATGAACGTATATTTTTACATTTCAGTCTCATAAATTTTATGAAATTTATTTTTCCTTCATAAAGAAATTACAATAGAGTATTTAGTAATGGTTATGTGTTTTTGCATTTCAATCCTTTATACCCTAAGTTTTTGCATTTCAATCCTTAAAATTTTATGAAATTTATTTTTTATCCATAAAAATTACATAAAATGTTTAGTGATAATCTTGTGTGTTTGTATTTCAGTCTCCTAAATTTTATGAAATTTGTTTTTCTTCTACCAAAAGTTACAATGGAGTACTACATTTTGTTAGTAACTTGCTCCAATCCTTTTTTTTTTTAGCAAAAGTAAGAGAGTTCTTTTATGATTAAATTAATTTTAAAATTTTTGAAAAAATTCTTATAATGACGAAACAAATGTAATATGAATATCAAATGACATGATGGTCTTTTCGACTCAAACTTGTTAAATTTGATTTAAACCGATAATTTAAAATTATTAATTTTAATCAAATTTAATTAGTTCGAATTAAATTTAAGAGCTCTATTAAATCATTACATCAAAAACATTTACTTTAGTTTATGTATAATATTGATGTCATAAGTGTTATACAAAAGAATGAATTTTTAAAAAATATAAAATTAGAAAATTACTTAAACCACAAAAAAGCCCGCATCTTTTACCTTTTTTCTTTTAATTATAAAGCAATAGTCCAGTACAAAAGTTGGAACCCAAGAGCAACTTTTCGGCACATGAAACTGTTCTTTCTTCTTTGAGAGATAATTACAAATTTATGCAAACTTTGCTGGTTTCGATCTTCATCATACAAGGAAAAGAAAAGTGTGAGTAATTAAATTCCAATCCTTGAGCCTTGTGCTTTAAGAATCATAGTCAAGAGTTTACAACTATTAAGAAAGGAAGTCTGAAATGTGATTAAATGTTGCTTTTCTAAGCCAAGATGAGAGGTAAAATTTAACCTCATTGTTCCAAAAGTCAAAAACAATTCATCTAACCCAAAACAAAAGCGTATCCAATCCCATCCACATGGGAAAGAAGGGAGGAAGCCATGCCAGAAGTGCAAAACTATATTATGTAAGGTGAATTTTGTTGTACTGATCTACGGCTTTAGACAAGGACTGTATTGAAACCGGGAATCCTGGTCCCATCTGCAAATAGCAATTGAAAAGTATTTACTCGAGAGTATAATGAGAATAGAGCTACTTCTGCTTTTGTTATTTGTTCAAGCGGCCTACTTGAACAAAATGCATCCAAGAACACACTTATAGGTTGTAGCACCTGATTTTCTGTGATTACGTGCTCCCAGTGTAATAGCATATCAGCCATGTACTAAAATAACTACTTATTAGAAAGTTACACACACGGCCGTGAAATCCAGTTTTTAGGTAAATAAATGAGCACCTTCACGTAACAAAAGTAAACAAGTAGATATCATATCACTTTTACAAGGAATAACCTATTCAAACTCTCTAAAACTATCCAGTATGTAACTAAGACAAGAGGAATAGAAATTGAGGTCATTTCTTGTTGTCAGCCGTTGGTTTGGAAGATGATCGTGTTTTACCAGAAATCGTTAAATTTAACTGCCTACCCTTATTGAAGCATGCATAATAAAGCAGATAGAATAAAGATGAGTTCCACATGAAAAGGTAGGTCTTCTGGGTCACAAGAATATGACAATGGATTGCCACTATCCTTCAAATATAACTGATCCAGAATAAACATGAAAATGGTCTACAAGCTTACCGTGCTGCATAAATGGAAGGAATTTACATAACCAGCATATTTAGAAGCTGCAAAAGCAAAGAAAGCATCAGTTAACCCAGAAAAACCCGTAGCCACAGGCAGCACCACATTCACCATTCTTAATTTTGGGAAGGCAATGAATACAGAAGTATCAACTAAAAAATCATTATATTGAGCAATATCATAGTCATTGAACAGGTACAATTATTTTCTGACAAAAAAATTATAACGCAAACGAGTCCTTGGTCATGCTGATGGACCCAATCTTTAGCTACAAGAGACAACTAAAAAAGTCATCATGTACAGTGTAGAAGAAAATAATCCAGCTGAAGGTGCGTGAATTTTATTCTTCATGATCAATGACAGGTAGCTAAATCTTTAGTCAGTTTGTGAAAATACAATATTTTGGAGCTGCATCTAAAACTAAATTCATTCAGAATTCTTGTTAACTGCTTTACAGATTATTAGAGCAAAGGTTAGCTGTTGTAGTGGCTACCCCGAGATTCCTTTAGTTCATTGGATTCTAAAGAGTGAAAAACAAAGGACGGTTTGGGTGGGACTAGCTACAATTTCACATAATACCACCACAGAGGCTTTGTCTACAAAAAAAAGATT
>JAOQMS010000007.1:2234722-2245255 GCA_027563885.1 Erythroxylum longipes
CAAAGGACGGTTTGGGTGGGACTAGCTACAATTTCACATAATACCACCACAGAGGCTTTGTCTACAAAAAAAAGATTTGTCTTCTTAGCAACAAAGATTTTCAAGCTCATGAGCTATTTAAAAGACAACAAGAGTGGTTAGAAATCTATCATCACATGCCATAGCTGTTTCCTTTTTGTTTTTTTATTGGGTGAAAGCAGAGTAAAAACTTCATTAAAAACACTCAACCAGTGGGTTTACAAAGCATGGGGTGGGAAATACCCAGTACATCATACAGTAATAGATCTAATACCCTAATAGGAGGGGAGATAAAACAGTATCTTCCAACGAGGAAGGAGAAACCTAGGTGTCGAAACAAGATTTGCCGTTCTCTACGAATTAGTCTCAGGATATCTTCCAAGAGAGGCATGGTGTAGTTAACTATTTGTACTGTAGCAGATGAGATTAATAGCCCGCCTGTGTATCTGAATCAACAATAAACCTCCTGACACCACAACCCCAAACTGACTGCACGGACATCTATTTATCCTAAAGAACAAAGTCCATTTTTGCTTTAATACCGTGCACCTAAGTGATAACTATTTACTATACTATACAATTTCAGTCCTAATTTACGTTTGCAGCTACCAGTCCTAATTTACGTAAAAAAGAAACCCAAGCATGTTGAATTTTTATTGTTAACTCCATTACAGATTCATGGAAATCGTCAATGTCTTGCTGCTAAGAATTTAACAATAAATTTCTGCCAACTAAGGATAGATATCATATTTTCAATGAAAACAACAGGGAATGTATCTTTGTTACATTATAGTCATATCAGTAGGGAAAACTAAAATAAAGAGGAGTTCACTCAGAAAATAGAAATTATAGGATGAATGGAAGCCTGATTATCCTGCTCAACTTTCAACAAGGTTTTTTTTAACCATAACAAAGAAACCTTAGACATTATAATATATCCCACTTACTCTTCTTTAAACCTGCTGGCTTCGCTTGCAAGAGAGCATTCATAAATGCACCAACATTCTCCCTTAAAGTCTCATCAGTGAAACTCACCTGTCAAAGATATTGCAAGTGCATTAGAAAGCTACAGGTTTCCTGAAGATCCTATTGGGAAACAAAATTAACGATTCACCATTACCTTGCCAAGTCCCACATGCACAATTGCTGTTTTGTCCATTCTGAATTTAATTTGATTCTTTTTTGCATCTTTTACAGCCCTAGTAACATTGGTGACCACTGTACCTTGCTGCTCAAGATGTAACATAAAATTCATTGATGAGGATCATTGAAAAGATAAGTAAAGCAAATTCTTTACATTAACTTACTTTAGAATCTGGCATCAAACCGTGACGATTGAGAATTCTTGCCAGCTGAAAAATAAGAAGAAATTTCAGAAAAATAGAAATAACTCAGTAACTAAAACATCTTATGGGCTTTTTAGAGCCAGATAACCTTAGCAACACGAGGATACAATTGAGGAGTTGTGTAACACTTGTCAAAGTCAATCTTGCCAGCACCTGCATTGTCGGATAGCCAGATGTTCAAATCCAAATTCTATTCAATTTTAGAGATTTAACACTTGAATTGAAAAAAAGAATGAAAAGATGGGTGGATTAGAAGGCTATAAAAAGTATTATATTATTACAGTGAAAATAGTCATCCCCATCTCATCAAAGACAAATTAGCGACAAGAGTCTGAAAAAATGATAAATAGGGCTAAGAACAAAATTTAATCCCAAATTTGATTTCTTCAAGACAGCAATAGCACAATGATAAACCTTAAACTACTAGAATTCGCTTCTTTATTGTTGTTTATAATGATTTTAGCATTAAAAATAGTTTGAACTCGTACTAGCTATTTCATCAATCAGCTCAACTCCACCAACAACATCAGCTCCTGCAGCTCTAGCTTCATCTGCATCAGCCCCTTCTGCGAAGACAGCAATCCTAAGAGCCTGAAAGGTAATGACTAGGAAATCAATTACCAATGTTAACCCTTCATTTTTGGTGCAAGTACTAGGCATACCTTTTTACCACCATGAGGCAGAGTCAAGGTACCACGAACTATCTGCAGATGAAATAAGATGATCAACGTGTAAATTGGAGCTTTTTTTTACGACAGAAGGAAGGATATAATACCCCTGAAAACCTTATCTAGCTTAGTATGCAAATGCTCTTGCAGCCAAACAAAAGACCTGGACTCCAGATTCCTTCAGCATGGATAGCAGCTTAAGATACAACAAATTTCACCAGCTTCAATATAGTCCAGTCTAGCTATTGGATACACATACATGACTACTCAAACCATAAAATGATGCGTATCAGATTTTTATGCTGCTTTCCAAGAATATGAAATCTTCACACTAGAAAAGAGAAGTTAAGAAACCAATGTATATAGTCATTTATGCTTTGTAGACAAGGAAAAAGTTCATAAAAACGAAGATAGAGAGCACATTAGGCAAAATAAGTTTAGTTAATCACTAATGAAGAGAACCCTAGAAAATCTTCAACATCTTAATCAGAAAAACACGTCACCAGGTCCAAAACATGAATACTGCCTATGCAAGAATTTATATCCTTTCAACACATGAGCATCTGAAACTTACAGCATTTGTCACAGTGCATCTAACTTGAAAAACCAAAACAAAAAAGAAAAAGAAAAAACAAAAACTATTCCAACATTATATTGCATACCAGGTCAGAACGAGATTTATCAATATCCAACCTCACGTGCGCTTCAACAGTCTCATCGAAAGTCTTTCTGCCATGAGTCTAAACAATCAAGAGAAATATCATAAAGTACTTAGCAAATTACTAAAAGAGCAATTTTCACTAAAAGCAAACTGAAGCAAACACCTGTTGACATTTACAAAGCGAATAGAAAACTTATAACTGACCTTGATTTGTCTAATAGCATCCATCAAGTCAAAAATAGGTTTTTTCTCCTTCTTCTCAGGCTTTAGCAATCTAGGAAAAGGCACCAACTCCTTCTTTTCCTCTTCCACAAGCCTAAATATTCTTTTTGTCCTCTCCTCTATTTGCTTTCTCTCCGTCTTCAACTCCTCACTCTCCTTTACTTCTCCTTCAACTTTCTCTTTCCCATCTTCTATGGTAACTCTATCTTCAGGCAATGGTGCGACACGAGATGGATAAGACACTGGTGATATTGAAGGTGCATCCTTGACAAAACGAATATCTGCTCGTGTCCAGCTAGTTCGAGGCTCCTCTGTGAATTCTCGTTTTCTTTTAGAGAATTGTTGCTCTTGTTGGGGTGGCTGCACATTTTGGGGAGATGAGATTTCGGTTTCAGTTGAAGGAGTTTCATCTTTTGGTTTCAAGTGATAGGAGATTGGTTCTATTGATACAGACTGATTCTGAGCCCGTGTGGGGTTTGTATTGGGTTTTGAATCAGAAGAAAGTGACCTGTGAATTAACAGCAGAGATGAAGAAGGGTAGAGTTGAAAGGCTGGATTGGCTAGGTAGTGACGACGACCTCGAGCTAAAAGAAGCCTCATGATTGCCATTTATGGGTGTCACCTCTTCTAAGTATTGGGAAGAAACTCTGAAAAGGCTGTATCAGGTTCAAGCTAGCCTGTGGTAACACCAAAAACAAATTTTAACATTGATCATTTTCAATAAATGTCCAGTATCTGAATTCATCCTTCCAAAATAAAGGGCACCAACAAGTAAAAGATTTTCAGCTTTTTTACCCAAACAACTAACAAAAGATCATTTAACCCTAGAAAAACAGTTTGATTAAACTCCACTACAACGGCGAATTTGACTACAATGGAACAAAAGAAAATTTTCATGTAGCAACTTAATTTTCGCTTTCATCTCCGACCAACAACCAATTTGAATATAAAGTTAAATTTCATTTGTAGTTTCCAAGTTAGTTCAAACCGTTCAGTTCAGTATCTGAAAATGAAACAAGTTCTGTTTTTGTTTTCAATGGAAAGCTAAGAAACATAAGTTGAACAAGTACCAGTTAACAAATAATAGCGAAGAAATGGAGAAGGTAGCACGGAGAAAAGCGACGAGGCAATGCCGAAAAGAGAGAGAAGCGGCGCAATAGCGACGACCGAGGAGAAAGCCAAGCTATGGTGTTGATGTGATGTGAGGCCGAGGATCATACGGCGTCAGAGAGGAGGAGTGGAGTACATTATTCTTCTGTATAATTAATCTTTTAACGGAAAATGCATTTGTAAACTTTGTAAAATTAAGGACCATTTTTTTTAATTACTTTGCAGGCTTAAAAGTCATAAGCAAAAGCACAAAGTTGCCCCTAATTTAGGAGATCCTGGCCATTGATCGGCGTTGACTGGATGTCAAAAAATATTTCAGCCATGCGTCTTTCCCTAATAATAGTTCTATCGTCTCTATTAGGGCAAAAGTGTACTGGAGAAAAAGCGGGAAATGGAGATGGGGCGTCATTGGATAATCCGCCAATAGAGTGTGGGCGTTGAGATGCAGCTGGGTTGGGCCAGCTGACGGATTCATTTTGTTGACGAAGCATTCTCACCACGGAAGGCGGCGGTTCGTGATGTATGCGAGTATCGAAATCCAGTAGACTCAGAGCAAGCTTGGCCAATTCATCCGCCGGTTGATTCGTAGGTCTAGCAGCATAGTTTAAGTTGATTTGTCGAAATATCGTTGCAGCTTGCTTGATTTTGCAGTTAAGAGATGATGATTCTGTGATTGTCTATTGTTGTTCACTTTTAATCATTTCAATTCCAGTTTGTGAGTTCGATTCGACTTCAAGGTCCATAAACCCATAGTCAGCTGCTATATACAACCCTTGTAGGATTGCCCAAAGCTCGCAATGAAGAGGATTGTACCTTCGTATCCTTTTAGTAAATCCAATTAGGTAGGATTCTTTGTCATTTGTGATTAGGCCACCTACCCCGGCAAGAGAAGTGTGTCTGCATACCGCCCCATACACGTTGAGCTTGTTATAATTTCTATGGGGTGGTTGCCAAAAGAGTCTGGCTTGTGATGTGCTTTTCTCCTGATTATTATGTGAAGCGTGTGAAGCGTTGAGAGATTCGTTGCTGCGAATTACTTCTTTGATTGCCACTATTGTTTTGATCAAAAGGGTTACATCATTTGTTGGAATGTCTTTGAAAATTTCTCCATTTTTGGTACTTCATAATGTATCACATGTGATGGCGAAGATTATATTCCAGGGTGCATTTACCTGTATGAAAGAACATGATAAGTTAGCAATTAGCCATTTTGAAACATCATTTTCCACCCAAAAAGATGCTGGAATGTTAGGATTCAATCTAGTCCATAGAGTTCTGCTTCTATAGCAATCTCTAAAGACATGCATTGCATCCTCGATTAAAGAGTACAAGTGGCAGCTTGCATCTTGTGAGATTTTGCGCCTGACTCTTTCATCATTCGTCCATAGGACCTCACACATAATTTTCCACAGTAAAATCTTGATTCTTTCCTACACATGAAGACCCCATATTAGGTTCCATTTGCTATCATAATCATTCCAGTCATGCTTACAAATTTGCTCATATCCTGATGTAGGTGAGAAATGGCCCTTGGGAGACCATTTCTAGAAAATCTTGTCACTCCCAGCATTTCCATCAGGTGGAGGGATAGCACGGATCTCTTCCAATTTTGCATCAGGTAGGTATTCACTTAAATAGCTCCAATTCCAATCTCCTAATGATATTGTAAAGCTGTTGGCTGTTTTGATAATGTTTGATTGTGGAATTGGTTTAATAGCTTCCTGTATAAGTGGTGTTCTAGAGTGTGTCCCTGAGTCTAACCAAAAGAGAATTCTATCTCCCTTAGCTAAAGACCAGGATCTACCCTCTAGTGCCACTTCCCAAACTCTAGTTAAGCTCTTCCACAGTGGGATCCTCTTTTATTTGGTTTGGTTCTTAGGATTTGTTCAGGTGTTAGGTTATACTTGGCCAAAAACAGGGATTTCCAAAGTTTATTATTGTCTGATACTAGATCCCAGGTTAGCTTTAAGATCAAAGTTTAATTTGTGTCACTGGTTTTCCTGATTCCAAGGCCTCCTCTACATTTGGGCTGGCAGACCTGGTTCCAGTTTAGTAAGGATGGTTTCCTTTCCGCATTATTGGCCCCCCATAGGAATGATCTTCTTATTTTGTCAATGTCCCTGCTTATTCCTTTGGGTAGAATTGCTGACTGCATCACATAGATTGGTAAAGCTCTTAAGACTGAATTACAAAGGGTTAGTCTACCTGCCATAGACACCCTTTTGGCATTCCAAAACGATGTTCTCTTTTGAACTTTCATAATTGTTTCCTTATATGATGATTGTAGCACTATCCCATAAACTATAAGTGCACCTAAGTATATACCTAGGTCAGGTACTAGATCAATACCTAGTATTGCACTAATAATTAAGGACCATTTTTTATATATATATATATAATTCACCCTCCTTGGGCCCTCCCCCGCCACCACTGCCAATTTTTTTTAAAAATCAGTTAATTTGATAAATTAAAATAATAAAGAGTTATGTATAAATCAAGAGATTATCTAAGCTGCAAATCTTTTACTAGGCCCGAAAAGAGTACCTTTATCTAAGAACATGGAGTTAAAAATTTTGTGTTTTTTGAACCGAAACAGCCACACAACCAGTCTTACAAATTTACTGACCAAGTTGACCTTATAGGAAGGTACATCTAACCAGCAACATGCATATATATAGATTTACTAAGAACATCAATAAAGTAAACAGATCAGTCATTCTGCTAGTAAAGCTAGAGCCTGCATAGAGGGTGTAATATGTCTTGTTTGGTAAAGTCAACTTTTCCTTTTGACATACCGAAATTTTGCAAAAAGGAGAGTGCACAAATCGCCAACATATCCAAAATAGAAACCATTAAAAGGGTACAACTGTGGTGTAAAGTGCATAAAGATAGCAGATTTCCCTTGACAGTCATTTCCTTTACTTGAAACCAAATCTGAAACATAAGATTAACCAAAGAAACAGAAACTCAACAATTACCTTGTTTAAGCTGAGTTATTCCATAACTTGGAAGATCACTCGAGTGATAATGCCCCCCTCTTCCATGGATGTGTTTTTAAAGGTTCTATGGTTTCTTTCGAACCATAAATTATACACAATAACGGATTCTGGAGTTATGTCGCTGATTGAAGCAATTCAGAATGGAATGGAGGTTAACCAAATTTGGAATTTATATCTGGAAGTGGTTAAGACAATGTACCCACATTGAATTTGAGAATGGGCATTTAAAGAAAAGGTGGTCAATAGACTCGTTTGCTAAATAGCAAAGAGAGTAGTGATTTGGGATATAAGAATAGGGGATCTTATCCCTTATATGTAATTTCTTAAGAAAAGCTAACCACAAGATGAAGGAATGTCTTGGGTTTACATTGTGCTGCCACACTAGTTTATTCCAAGGCACACCCGGGATAAGGAGTCTAAAAAATTTATAGGCTGAGGCATTGGTGTAGACTTTTGAGTGGCTAGCAAACCATTCCAATCTATCAGATTGGGAACAATATGGTGAGTACCTTGGTGGTTCTAGCATACGAATGATTTCATTTGTGGAGGCTTGACAACACCAGCCTTATTCGTTGATAACATCTGTTACTTTTGCATTCATCGGGAGGTCAGATCCATTAATCACTTTTGGTGTGGAATGATCCTTTAGGATACCTCTCGGATGCCAGGGGTCCTGCCATAAGAACGTAGAAGTCCCATTTCCTATCCTAAATCTGAATTGGTTCCCAATGATATCTCTAACTTGAAGAATCTTTCTCCAACTCCAAGAACTATTATTAGTAGGAAGAGCACTCTAGAAAATTTTCCTTCTAAGTATAATGGTGTGTACCTACCTAACCCACAAAGCTTCCCTATCATTAAAAAGGACTCATATTCTTTTTCCTAACAAGACGTTATTCCAAGTTTGCAAATGTTTAATCCCTAGACCACCCTCCTTTTTAGATCTACAAAGTTCATTCCATTTAACTTTTGCATGAGCTGTTGACTCTACCTTCCCACACCATTAAAAATTTCTAAGTTTGGACTCTATTTCTCTAAGAATGGAGGAGGGAAGTATGAAATGACTAGACCAAAAAACCTGAAAAGTAGAGAGGACTGAGATAACTAAATGAAGTCTACCCGCATAGGATAAAGATTTATGGGTCTATTTATTAACCCTGGAATCTATTTTCTTTAGAAGTGGCAAGTAGTCTCTCCTAAACAATCTAACTGTAATCAGAGGAACTCCCAGATACCTCATAGGAAAAGAACCTTTTTTGAGCCCAGAGATAGTTTCTATCTAGTGAGTCATATGATCCATGTCAGGGGATAAAAAGAACTGACTTTTACTAAGATTCATGTCTAGTCCAGAGAATTTTGAGAAAGAGCGTAAGCAATTTAGTAGTGTGCTCACCGATGTCAAATCAGCGTGACAAAATAATAAAAGGTCATTCCTAAACAAGTGATGGGTAAGTTTAAGAGCCTTACACCTCCAGTGGTATTTAAAAGAAGCACTATCAGAAACTGAGATGTTTAGACTCCTAGAGAGTACTTCAATACAGATAATAAAAAGACATGGAGATAGAGGATCTCCTTGTCTTAACCCTGATTTACCTCTAAAAAATTTAGTAAGAGTTCCATTGATCATAATAAAGTATGAGGGAGATGTAACACACTCTTCAATTCATTTGATAAACTGTGGAGGGAGCCCTACCGCTAATAGCACATTCAAGAGAAAATCCTATTGAATAGAATCATAGGCTTTTTGCAAATCCACTTTAAACGTGCATCTTTGATGATTATTTGAAAGGTGGTAGTTCTTAAAAATCTCTTAAGCTAAGAGGATATTGTCCCTATATGACGGTTCTTAATGAAAGCACTCTGATTTGGACTGATAATGTGGGTTAGTATCTCTCTAATTCTATTGGACATGATTTTAGTGATCACCTTATAGAGCAAATTGCAACAGGATATAGGTCTGTAATCAGAAACAATGGAAGGATGAGTCTGTTTCGGAACTAGAGAAATAAAGGTTGAGTTAAGCTCTTTTAGTAGCGTCCCATGTTGGAAAAAATCCTGGATTGCCTTAGTGACCTCATCCCCAATAATGGACCAAGCTTTTTGATAGAAATAACCATTAAAACCATCTGGTCCTGGGGCCTTATGAGGATTGAAAGAGAAAAAAACCTTCCTAATCTCACTGCCAAATTCTCTCTCTCACCATCTCGCATGTTTCATTTCTCTCTCACTCACTCTCTCTCGGTCTCTCCTCTCCGGTGACTCTCCTCTCCGACGACTCTGCACCACGCACTCGGCACTACCCCATCGTCTCTTCCTCACAGTCACGGCTCACGCACGCACAACACATGCACACCGTCATCATCTCTTCCTCGGTCAGTCAGTCCTCACACACAACACAACACACCACGCCAAGCAGAACAAACAAGAGGAATGAATATTAAAAGTTGCATTGTCTTACCTGGTCTCAGGGATTTGGGAAGAGATAAATCGAAGAGCTTTCAGGGAATCCAGAGAGTTACGAACGTCGATCACATCAGAATAGATACAACTTGCATTCGGAGGAATGTTGCGATTGACGAACGAGTGAAACTTAGGATGTTCCCTGAAGCGTTATAGGGTTTTTGGTTATTAAAGACAGAAGCTTCTAAATCGACTAAACAAAGACGCATATTTGGCTCTTGAGTTATTTTTGGTTGTTAACTACTGAAAGCTTCTAAATGCCAAATAAGTTTTTATTTATCAAACAATTATGATAAATAATGAAATATTAGAAAATTTTCTTCATCTTTAAAATTATGTAAAAAGTTCTTTTTAATTTCTAATTTTTTAAGAAAACTGCTTCTTTTATACTTCGATTAAAAAAATAACGATAAAACATAACTACTACTACTACTACTACTACTACTACTACTACTACTACTACTACTACTACTACTACTACTTATCATTATTAATGTTTTTTTCAAAATTTTCATTTTTAACCATTTTATTTTATATATTTTTATTATCATTTTACTTAGTATTTTTCATTACTACTATTTATTTATTATTTATTGTTTATTATATATATTGATTTGATTTTGTTTTCCTTCTTGCTTCATGTGGGTTATTTGAAACAGCTACTAGTTAGGGATAAAGCTATGTATTATTAAAATTCCCCTGACCTCGTGCCTTAGCGAGATTTATACTAAGTGTTGTTATTATTGTTGTTTTTAACTAAAGGCTAAAATAAGAGAATTTTTTTGAAAAACTAAAAATTAAAAGGAGTTTTTTTTAGACTTTTAAAGTTCAAGAGTTTTTCTAAAATTTCTTAAACTACAAGAAAAGTTTGTGTCTTTTACCCATTAAAAATATTTACAACAATGTTCTTTATATTAATGGTTAAAGTTGGTTGTTATATATGATTTAATAACCATATTTGAACATAACTTTTTAGAAGTTGCACCAAAAATGATATCATCTACATATATTTGCACAACAATAAAATCATTTTTAATACATTTCCGAAA
>JAOQMS010000007.1:2247632-2271237 GCA_027563885.1 Erythroxylum longipes
AATTAGTATAGGTCTTTCTAAGATTTTTTAAACTATTCATAAAGCATTTATAAATTAGATACCGACTTAACTTGTTTCATGACATAAGTTATGTTAATTAGATAACATGCTAACCTTATTCTTCTTATTTTTATTAGAACTTTGGTATGAGGCCCAAAGTGTATGCTAGATATTGTGACTAATTTCATATGTTGTGAGTCTACTAAATGTAAAGAATAAGATATCAATAAATTTACTATTCAAGGTTATAAATCTTTTAGATTTAAAGAAAAACATGCTTTTGGTCCTTCTAGTTAATGTTGTTTCCTATCTCAGTCGTTCAACTACTAAACTTTCTAATTCAATCCTTGGACTTTGTTAGTCAAATCTATTAGTATGAGTTGTACTAATACATGGTATTCTCATTTTTCACTAAAGCTTACAATATTTCATTCAAAGTTTTTAATTTTGTTACGTATAATATTATCCACTTGATAGCTTTGTTTATAAAATGTTTACATGCAATATTATCCGTACTTCCTGCCCTTGCAATTTTTGGTTAGCAAACTATCGAGTGCTACCAAATTTTCCTCTCAACCTTTCCCCTTTTCTAACCACTCCCTGCTTGACCAACACCATTCCCATGGAAACAACCGACACTCTGTCTGATGCAGAGCAACAGCCAACGTGGGCTGAACTCCTAGGTTGTAGCAACTGGGAAAATCTTCTCGACCCTTTAGAACTCAACCTCCGGCGACTCATCCTCCAGTGCGGCGACTTCTGTCAGGCCACTTACGACTCCTTCAACAACGACCCATACTCCAAGTACTGTGGCACAAGCCGCTACGGCAAGTCCACGTTCTTCAAGAATGTTATGCTCGAAAACGCTGAAAACTACCAAGTTTTATCTTTCCTCTACGGCACGGCACGTGTCAGTGTCCCCGAAGCTTTCCTTCTCCACTCTCAGTCCCGAGAATCATGGGACCGCGAGTCCAACTGGATCGGCTACATCGCCGTCACATCTGATGAGTACAGCAAAGTCCTTGGCCGTCGAGAAGTTTACATACCTTTCCGTGGAACCACTAGAAACTACGAATGGGTTGACATCCTCGGTGTTAAATGCGATTCTGCTTCACCATTGTTGAGGAAGATTAGGTACGATAAGGGTAACACTAGCAGTGATAGTAGTGACAGCGAGGATGACGATGAAGAGTCACCTAAAGTGATGCGAGGTTGGCTCACTATGTATGTTTCAGAAGATCCAAGGTCGCCTTTTACCAAAGTAAGTTTGAGGAATCAGCTCATGAACAGAGTCAAAGAGTTGTTGGAAAAATATCAGGGTGAAAACTTAAGCATAATCTTTACAGGGCATAGTCTTGGTGCTGCTTTAGCTATAATCGCGGCATTTGATATCGTTGAAAATGGTATTGATATACCCGTCTCAGCTTTTGTGTTCGGTTCGCCACAAGTTGGGAATAAAGCTTTTGACGAGAGGCTTAAAAAGTATCCAAATCTTAACGTCTTGCATATCGTGAACAAGATTGACGTTATTCCACACTATCCTGGACGGTTGATGGGGTATGTGCACACGGGAACGGAGTTTGTTATTGATACTAGGAAGTCGCCGAGCTTGAAGGATTCGAAGAACCCGAGTGACTGGCATAACTTGCAGGCCATGTTGCATGTGGTTGCAGGATGGCATGGTGAGGAAGGAGGGTTTGCGCTGAAGGTGAAGAGGAGCTTGGCGTTGGTGAACAAGTCTTGCGCATTCTTGAAAGAGGAGTTGTTGGTGCCAGAGTCATGGTGGATTGAAAAGAACAAAGGAATGGTAAAAAATGAAGATGGCGAATGGGTATTTGCCCCTCCTGATGAGCAACACCTACCTGTTCCTGAAAGTTAATCCAAACGAGTGGTTGGTGACGTTTACGCATATTGGTAAGGAAATGAATAAAAAGGCTCCCTGTTTCAATCACTTTTGTCGGATCGTTGAATGTTGTAGTTTTGGGTTAAGAGAATTAAAACAAAGTTTCATAATTATTATGATTTAAAGTTGAATGTGTTATCACGATAACAAGAAAAAGAGCACTCATATTGCACCATCATTACGCCTAAAGTGAGTTTTTACACATGAAAAATAGAAAGTTACAACATAAATAAGTTGATGAAGAACGTTGCCAAACCATTAACATCACTTTCCCCTGCAAAATATATGAGAAATAAGCCTGTTAAAACTCTAGAGAGAGAAGCATTTAATGAGATGGATGAGGATGAATGTCAATTCAACTTACGTGCTCATCATCAGAGTTATGTTGTCCCCTTTCAGAAGAATTCTTCCTGAAATTAAACAAAAGTGTCACAATTAAATAGTACGAGACACAAAAGGACGAGGAAAATAAAAGTTAATTACCCAACGACTTTCTCGTCTTCTTCTTGACACTAACTTCCTCAGCATCATCAAGAACCAAATTCATGTACTCGTCGAAGCCCTATCAATGGAATTATGAACATCACAATTGTTCAGTAGAGAAAGGTAACATGGACTTGACTATTAAAAAAGGAAACAGTATCTAAAATTAAAAAAAAAAAACTGATCCAATTAGGATGGCCCCATCCAAAACGAAGGCTGCAGGCAAGGAGTTCACCCTTGAATAACCCAAAGTCCTACTAAACAGAAAAAATTTCCTTAGACCATCCCCATCTTACACCACCCACAAAAAGAGAGAGTTGTTTATTAGTTATTAACTATATGAATCATAACTACACATATTCCAACTTTGTACTTTACATTCAAAAGACCATAACTAATTACTAAGTAAGCTAAGTCATAAGGAGGGTTACTGACATTCTCAGCTGTGATATGGGGCCTTAAATTAAAAGAAAACTTGTAAAATGTTTAAAAAGCCAGTCATACAAATGAAACTTTTCAGTTATGATGCTATGTTTGTAACTAAAAGGTTATATCTGGATGGCTGGAAGTTGCATTAACCAGACTAAAAAGTTGCATCATCTGAGGGGCTTAAAAAGATTGGGTGAAAGACATTCTAAATATTTCACGTCCCTCTTTAAACTAAAGACCGAAGACCACAATTAAGATGGAAAATGAATGTTGTTTGTAAAGCATAACATGCTAATACAATTGCCTCATTTTGAATGGAAGAGGAAGTCATAGAATAATGCCAACATTTACGCTGTGCTCTTCATTCCAACGTACCTAAAGAAAATTTACCATGTGCCCCAAAACAATAAGGGTCCACATAGTTTATAAGATTTCATAGAGTTACATTCTTGACTTTGAAAGACCATTTTTTTTGTTGGATATCTAGTCCTCTGTCTCTCCTCCTGTTATCCTCGCAGTTGATAATTTTCAATACTTCTAGTATCAAATATTTTTGGTCAACCATATCACTTCTGCCCTAGAAAGTACTCTTAATAATTGAGCGTAATGTAATTCTTCCTTCTGAAAAGGTGCTAAAAGTTCTGCTATGGGCCATTGTCTCTTGGTCTAAATTTACCATGCCAAGGCAGGAAGGAGGTATTTGAAATTGGAATCTCCCCACAATATAGTCTTGGAGCTAGCACTCAAAAATTAAATCATAATTAACACAGAATATGCAACAATAAGGAGAAAGAACTTTGATGGGAAACCTATGCCTTTTAGAGTTCTCAATAAAGAATGATCCCGCCAGTCATTTGTGAAGTAGGAATACCTTTTGATGGTTGCAGAAGTAATACAAGGAGATGACTGGAAGGAAAGAGCTGCCAGGTCAAAGGAAATAGCAAGAATCCAGACTAGGGATGGCAACGGGCCAGGCCAAGCTAGGCCTAGGCCATAGGCCCAATTTTTTTCCAACTCAAAGCCCAATCAGGCCAGAGGACAAACAATGTCATTTTGGTTAATTGATTATTAAGCCATTGAAAAAACAACATTTTTTCCAACCATTCGTCGGGGCCACCCCGTTCCTCCCCATCCCAGACCAAAGCCAGTTCAACAGGCTTGGCTCGTTAACTTGAAATCAGGTTGAACCAAAATTGCGATCCATTATCCAGATTACTCTACGTGATGTAATTTTTCTAACAATAAAATCAATTGATCAAATAAAAATCGATGAAGGATCAAAAGGGGTTTTATTTAAATTAATTGAGAGGTCAATCGGAAAGATAAGCCAAAAAGTTGATTGGTAGAAACTCATATGGTGATATGTTTTGATTTCTGAACATAATTTTGTCTAAAATATAGCTAGGTATGATGCTTAGAAAGTTATATACAAAAGACAGAATTCTATTGGATTCTGAGAATATAATAATTAGCACCTAAAAATTTTCTATAATCATTCTAATGACTTAGTTTCTGATATCTAGCTAATGGCTATACTTTGCCTTACGTATTGCAATCAAGCTCAGGTCTGTGAAGTTTGTCTTTAATCAAATGAGTTGTTCATCCAAAAAAATAGCAGTAAACAGAAATTATGGAAATTATTGAAGACAAAACATAATGAATAATGCTCCAATGAAACATTAAAAAGCAAACTCAACGCAATTAATATTTAAAGTATCCAGGAACTCCCTCAAACATCATTTTCTAAGAGAAGAGTGTGGAATGTTCAGGACGTCTAAACCATCTAAGGACAGGTAAAATTTAAGCAGTTAAAACTCCTCTATCGAACTGAAATTATATACAAAATCAAGTTGGCATACCTGTGAAACCACCCAAGCCACTGGCATTCTCAAATCTAACTACAATATAACAAATTCAGGAAGACAATACTCGGTAACCTCAGAGGAAGGTTCCATTTATTGCATCCGATTGGTCTTTGTACCAAAGATATGGTTCCCCAATATAAATCACAAGAAAGAAAAAGTAATCAAATAGCATTTAGCAAACAACGGAAGCAATTATACACCCACAACAGATAAGAACCCATCCGTCAACATCTTCTAACGTAAAATTTAAAATAATTATAACCCTAAAGGGCCTAATGAGTATCTTGTTCTTTAATACTCGTAAAACAGCAAGTTTCCAAGTTAGATAACATGCCAAACTATGGTAAAGAAAACCCTTAAAAATGAAAGCAAAATCTTACAATGATACGGCCTTCAATCCTCAAATCCTTCTGCTCAAAAAGCCATATCTGAATGCGAGCTTTCTGCAACAACCTAAAAAATCAGCTACCTCTCTCAAAGAACGAGATTTAAGAAGCAAACGAGAGAAGAAAAACTAGTAAAAATCAGGGACTTACACTTTGAAGAAACCTGAATATCAGGTTCTGGAGTAGCAGAATTTGTCGGGAAAGCAGGCAAACAAGAAAACACAGGAAGAAATTAGTTAGCCAGAAAAAGTCAAAAGATCACGGTTTAAGAGAAAAGCAATGAAAAGAGAAAAAAAGAAAGAAAGAAAGAGGAACTGACAATGGGTTGGGTCATAATCCTCTGGACTTTGGTGCTCGCCATGGTCGTAGGTTTCGGAGGTTTTAGGTACCCTGAGATTCTGAGAGAGACAAATGCTAAAACCCTAGAAAATGTAGTAACCGAGTGTACTTATGTATGGAAGCAGAAACGTGATACGCAGCGTTTCGTTCGTTTCATTTCATTATTTAAAATAGTGAATTAATTATAACATGTCCAAGTTCTTTGTTCTCAGTGTCTGCTCTTGTCCTTGTCTCACTCTATCGCTCTCCAAGTGGCCAAATTCTCCAACGCAACCACTTAAGTTCTCTCCGCTGTCCATCTCCGGCGAGTTTATCATACCTTCATCTCTTACTAATTGTTTTAATTTGTTGAACAGGTTTAAAAGACACACACATACACACACAGAGAGAGAGAGAGAGAGAGAGAGAGAGACAGATATGAGGTTGCAGGAGTAGTGCCATGAAGATCTATTATCAAAGTTTCAATTCCCTGAACAAGTTATAATTTTTAGCAAGTCCCATCTTTTTGTGTCTTCTTTCTACTTTATAAAGATTGATTCTTTCTCCGTAAAAACACAAAATTGCTATCTGGGTGTTTGTCTCTTCTCCCTTCTAGTGGTTTATTTCTACATTCCTACCATGCCTTACTATATACAGAGACTTTATAATACTTGCAAAGCTTCCTTCTCGCCCAATGGGCCTGTCTCCGAAGAAGCCCTCGAGAGAGTTCGAAATATGTTAGGTATTTTCCTTTGCTTCCCCCTCATTTTCCTTATTGTTGTTTACTGAGTGTGGTTGATTTTTATTGACGCTTTCTACCTTAATACATTGTATTCCCAGCAGAAACCCTATTTTCTTTTCACTTAGATTTGACTTTTAATACGTAGAGCACAATAATTACTGGTCCACTATGTCGTTCAACTGCATAACGAACCAAGGAAATTTTGCAAATTTGGTTCTGTGTCTACAAGCCCACAACTATGGTGATTATTTTTAAGATTTCATAGGCAGCGGGCAGGCTAGAAAAGAAAAGACTCTGTATTAATGTCTTACTTTTTAGAGGTCTTCATTTACATAAAGGCACTTGTGTGACTAAGATTCCTGATTCTTAGTACGGGTCGGTGGTTTATTTAATGAAAGATTCTATTTTAAGTTATTGCAGCTTTAAACAAATACATGATCTTGTGGGAAGATTGGAACAGCTTAGCCTAGGGGGTGGACATGGAAAAGAGGTTGACATCAAATCTAATAACTTGGCATCTATCTCTATGCACAAACTTTGATGATGCGCAGTCCAGCCCTTGTTGATTATACAATGAGTGAAGCTTGTTGCATTTTTTAGATTGTGAGTATCTTGATAGCTGTCACTGTCCTCATTGTGGAGTAGCATGCCTTCCTTAGAAGCCAAGAACATGGCTTCTGGCATTTATTCTAATGGGTTTTGCGTGGAATGCATAAGGTTTAACCTTCTAAAGTCTCTTTCTACTTGCTAAGTCCATCAATGTGGCTATAAGGTATATAATATACTGTAGCCATTTCATAACAATCAGTATATTGCGGCTGTTGGCATTTAGAATGCAAAAAACTTGTGATATGTCATTTAGGAAATTATTAAAACTAATCGTAACAGAAACCTCCTTTGAAAATTTTTCCAATTTAATGTTGTTGAAAGGAAAATGTAATCTTGAATCTTGTTGTGGTACGCTTTTTAGTGATGTTTTGTTTTAAATTAAGGAAACAGAGAATTTTCATGAAATTTGTAGCTGTTGGAACTACACTCTATTATTTGCTCTACGGGTATTAGCGTTGCTCTCTCTCTCTCTCATTCACTTGCTCACTTTCATGCATATATGGACTTTTGTGGATATACACCCCTCCTATTATTCTCCTTTTCTACTTGTACCTGTACCACTTGTGGCTATTTTCTTGCATGTGTGTGTATGTAGGCATTCCTTCACATGAATGAGATTCCATATGTGGAATGTGCACTGTTTGTTTTTTGTATTTTTAAAACTGACATTGCTGATCACTATAAAATGTGTTTGGTTTATATTTTTCACAATGGATTTCCATGAGACTATCAATAGAGAGGTCAATACCAATACATAATGGTGAGGTAAACAGAACCATAGAATTCTGAGGCCTTGTCGTAATAATATATCCAGAATTAGCTTCAAATTTTTCTCACGGACACACGGAATGCTGTTTCTAGTGTGTTTAGTGGTTGTATTTGAAAGTTTTGAATGTAAACAATCAGGTTACATTTAAGGGTTAATCTAGAAGAACTAAAATTATCGCTCTTCTAATTCTCCTAGATAATGAAGCAATACAATATTGGAAGGTCATCATGCCCTTTATGAGATCAAACACTTCGTTATCCAAGACAGGCATTTATTAGAGGTTATCATATAAGTTATACAGGGCCTAGTGGGCCATATAAGAGAAATTATGCAATACACAGGGTAATTTTGAATATTTTACTCTTGGGTTGGCTGTTCAAAGCCTAGGCCAATGTCCATATGTCAACGTTTTAATGTACTTCTGATAGAGATTAGGCAAAGACTATACCATCCTTGCGATATTTATGTGTTTAGGTTTCTTTTCTCTTTAACATGCCTCCAAATTGAGGTTACTGTTGCTTATCCTGTATTTCTTGCTGATCAGTAACTCACCAATATTTTCCAAGTTATTTTTCTCCTTCTTCACTATCTGCTAGATGCTGCAGAACAATTGGTTCTCTTTCCAATCGAAAGTATTAAAACCTTTCAACTTCTTTTTTGTGATTGTGGCATATCTAATTTTTATCCCTGCTTAAAATTCTCTTTCAGAGAAAATCAAACCCTCTGATGTTGGTCTCGAACAGGAGGCACAACGGGTACGCAATTGGTCAGGTTCAATGCATGAGCGTAATGGCAGACATCAGACTTTACCACCAATCAAATACCTCCATCTTCATGAGTGTGAAAGCTTCTCTGTAAGCACTATTTCCAGTCAATTCACATGTTTTTCTATTTAGTCAAAAGGCCTCAAGAAATAGGAAATTGTAGTATTCCATCAAAGTAATGTTTAACAAATAATACTAGCTTCTTTTGAAAATTCTACCCTTAGGGTATATTCTAATAGTTAGGCAATAATGTCATAGAATAACTGAACGTGTTTGTGCTGGTATTTTCTGAAAATATCTTGCGAATATGTTATAAATATCTCCAACTTTTGAACATTATAACTCTGTAATTTTGTGGACCAAATTCGTGATAACTGGCAGAGCAAATTCTTGTACACGGAAAATTTTCAAGCATGAACTTTGAGTAACAGAAAATAGGTGTGACGTTATGGCCATTTTTCTCCATGAAGTTTCTTTTGAAAGTTGATAAATTTTTAGGGATTGATCTGTTTGATTAACCTGAATCTACCTTGTCATTGTTGTGCAGATAGGAATTTTTTGCATGCCACCTTCCTCTGTCATACCTCTTCATAATCATCCTGGAATGACTGTTCTGAGCAAACTAATTTATGGCTCAATGCATGTGAAGGCGTATGATTGGATTGAATTGCCAGAGCCAATTGATCCATTTGAAGGTTTCATCTTCATGCTGAATGCTTTTGAAGTGTGAACAAATTGCAAAACTATGCCACTGCATCTGATTTATGTCAATGATGTCTTTCAATTTCATTTCAGCTGTCATTGGTGCTGATTATTTAATTGTGATGTTCATTTTTTTGATACAAGAAAAGCACGCCAATCCAATTAATACTGATACTCCTTGAGATTTGTCACCAAGAATTTGTATAGAGGGAAATCAGAAGGACGACATTGAAGCAAGTCAACATTTATGTTTGGACGGATTGGAGAACTATTACATTACTTCTTCCACAGCCCTTCAAATTAGAAAACTAGGAAAACAAGATGATTCTAGTCAGTAACCTCATTTTCATGATAGCATAAGTATTTGGAGAACTGGTCCCCGTGATTTCACATGGCTTTTTCTATCTTTGTTAACATGATATATATCAGTTACTATGAATGCTTCTGTGTTCCCTGGTTCCAAAAGGGAGGTGCTAAAGACTTGAGGGACTTAATAGTGTGGGTGGGGCTTGTCTATGTTATAAAAGTTCCTCCTTCTCGATCTGCTAATTCAGTTAGGTTGAAATTCTAGTAGATTGATTGGTAAATATCTACTGGTCTACTGTTCTGTTACCAACTTGTTTAGAATAGCCTGTGTTTAACAGCAGTAGTAGCATCTTAAAGCATCAATTTCTTGTTACAGTGAACTGTAGGGGATGCTTGGGAATTGTGTTGTTAAACCTTCATCTTGGGAAGAAATATTTAAGATCCAGATGTCTCTAGATGGTCCTTTTTTCCGTATATTGTTGCCTGGCAAGGATTAGGATCCAGATGTCTCTAGATGGTCGTTTTCCGTATATTGTTGCCTGGCAAGGATTCTAACTTCTGCAAAATCACAATTGCAGCACATATTTTTACTGGAAGTATAGTGCAGAGTGGCAGAATCTGCGGGACTATAATCAAGTTCTTGTATGTTTAATTCTGAGTGCAGGAAATGGTGGAGTAATTTTCTGGGTGAGAAAACAAATGAGTATCAGAGTACAATCTTCATAGCTAAAGCTCATTTGAAAACTTGGTTGTCTCCTTTATCATAACCGTACTAATTTCAAAACGGCTGAGAAAGAATGGTTTTGAAGCTTAGTTGTAGCTTATTTGGTTGTTCTTGCCCGTAAGTTCACATTTTCTCTCTGTATGGCCCTATTTAGCACTTGTTTTGTGGTTTGCAGCAAGACCTGCCAAGCTTGTTAGAGATGAAGAGATGGTATCTCCTAGTGGAACCACTGTTCTTTATCCAAACAGTGGAGGCAACATTCACTGTTTCCGGGCCATAACACCTTGTGCAATATTTGACATCCTATCTCCACCCTACTCTTCAGAGCATGGTCGACATTGCACTTATTTTAGGAGGTCCCCAACCTCAAGGAAGGATCTACCTGGTAATATTTCATGACCATTCTCAAGTATAGTAATGTTCATATCATCTTTATGCTTGGGGTTTATACTAATACCAGTAATTTTATTGCCTTTCAACTGTTTGTATCTAAATGAAGGCGAGCTGGAGTTGGAAGGAGTAACGATCTCAGATGTGAATTGGTTAGAAGAATTTCAGCCTCCTGACAACTTTGTGATTCAGAGAGGGCCTTACAAGGGTCCTGTTATTAGAACTTGAGAGAAGTGCTTTTATCTTCATTATGAATTAAAATGGTCAATAACATATTTGAGGAGATTAGCAATAATCATTCGTAGTTGTCATTTAAGAAGGCATTTAACTTGTACATATTCACCGTATGATGGTTTCTTTTTATTATTGACCTGAACTCACAGTTAAGTTGTGAGACAGTGAATATAGTTGAAAGAAACTATTTGTCCAAACACGTGCAGCTTCTAACATCATGATGCCTACACCTAGCTAATCTAAGTTCATCTGGTTGTCCAAACACGTGCAGATGATTAGCTAATCTAAGTTCATGGCATTTTATTCGGTTCATTACTGCAACTGCTTTTGATTTGGATACGAGAGCTGAAAGTCTTTTAAGAGAAATAGCAACTGCAAGTAAAAGAATACCATGGGGATTGCCTTAGTCAATAGTTTGTTTTAATGCTCAAACTTGTGTGTAAATGAAATGATAGGTATCACCAAAAGTAAAAGGTAGTTGAAAGGAACGAATTGCCCAAGAATAAATGAAAAAGAAATGCCTACACGTTCACAACTCTTTTTTCCAAGGGATTATCTTCGAGGCAATTGTCAATGCAATTATAACCATCAACTTCATAGCCGAGGCTGTAGGTCAGTTAAGTTAGTTATGACCGTACAAGCATGCAAGTTAACTTATATAAATCAATTTGTGATATCTGTAACAAGTGTGGGGGGGAAATTACAAGGAATCTAACAAGAGGGCATTTTAAGCAATATTTGATATCTTCACCGTTATCTTATCCAACTAACGAAACTGTCATGGAATTGAGATCTCACTCAGAGAGAGAGAGAGATCAAATATCTGAAGTTTCTTTTTATATATTATATAGAAGATTCGATCCACAAGGACCATGATTGGGATTGAGGTTGATATAATACAAATGGTGCATCAAGGGCATTTTCTTTGTACATAAGAAGCTCCATGCTCATCATACCTGCGAAAAGGGTAATGTTTCAGAGCAAAATTTTGAACAAATTCATTCAAAATATCTGTCATTAATTTATGGAAGCTGGGAAAACAAAGCGCATTCTTTTACTTGTAACTTATTATTCGCACTATGATATTTCCGAAACAACTTACTCAGATTTGGAGAACCACATCTGCTGAAAGGAACCAAGCGACGCCAGTATGCTCCCTCCTATCCAAACACTGTTTCATAACCCCAGAATAGACATTGTATACGAGAATGAGAGAGAATATTAAAGCCAATAAAATATAGGCAGCATATGAATAAAGGCACAGGTTTTGAGTCTGGTAGCACTCAAAAATGCTGCTGCGAAACAGTGTTTCACATCATATTACCAGTTTGCCAAATAAAGCTACAGTGGTTAACACATTTAGGAATGGGAAAAAAATATAAACAACATAAGCATATCTTAAGCATGTAGGAAATGGCCACGCCATAAAAATTCATGTACTGGATCACCAAAATTTGTCTAAGAGCAAGGCCATCCTCCATATATTCTACAATATTAGCCAGCATTCTGTCTTACAACTATAGCATTGTACCACCAGATGAAAAAAAAAATCTGAAAAAGTTAACAAGCTGGTAACATGAAAACCGAAAATCTTGCAGACAAATCCTGTCAATTGTAGTTTCTAAAATAACATGGAGAGAGAAGGAAAACAAACCTAAATCTCCTTTCAGTTGCATTTCCACTGGCCAGCACTTTAACTCTAGCAGCTTGAGGTGATTCCTGCATATAGTTAAATCAGTGTTTATTATAAGGCAAGGGAAAAGTAGAGATAGTTATAATATAATTGCATGGACACCTGCACTAACCATACAAATGTTCGGATTTATATAAATGTAAGAAGGAATAGTAAGCATATTTTTCCTTATAGTTGCCATCTTGTTTATTTTTGGCTCTTTCTTGCACCTAACTAGTAGCATTCAACATTAGAAAAAAGGTTGAAATTCTACACTCCAATTATAGGTACAGAGCAGACTTGCCGTGCAAGCTTTCTTCAGGAGCTAATGAAGTAACAAAAATAAAGATTGAAATAAAAAAGCCATGAATAACGACAACCATTTAGTATGTGGAATTGTTATAGATGCAAACACCAAAACCGGCATATGTAACATTAAACCATGTTGACAAAAACAATGTAGCCCTAGAGAGAAGCAGGAAGGAAAAATGGGACCTCAAGCAAATCTTTCTCTAGCCGTTCCTTCAACTGTTGCATTGATGCTGTGCCACCAGAAAGCTGGATCCAAAGATGAAAGAAAAAGGACAAATTCATTAAAGAAGTAAAACCTAGAAATTCAATATTCATAAATTTGCTAACAGTAAGCATGTCACAACCCACAATGTCCACACAAAAAGAATATCTGACCGCTTGAAACAACTAAAGCAAGATCCATACATCCTAAGCACTCTCCCACACCTGTCAATGGCAATGTGCTTTTATACCTCCTCTCTTTGCAGATTACTTAATCAATTATAGGATTATCTTTCAACATACTGACTTGATATTTTCAAAGGCAAGTCATGTTTCCAGCATTGGCTGGAAGGTATCTATTAACAGAATGTACATAGATATATATATTATTTGCTACTTCATACAACTAGAAATTTGAGGAATTCCTACCTATGAGCTCAAAATACAACTTATTTCACTCTGAAAGAATCAATCGAGACAATCACAAATCATCAGCTAAAAGGTTCTTTGATAGAAAGGGAAAGGAATTGCAAGACCATGTGTGATTTCAGAGGAAAAAAAAGAAAAATAAAAATGATGTAGAAAAATGATGCAGAGAGCTATAGTGACTTTACCAGTATACTACTAAAAAGTTCTCTCCTAATGTCCACATCACACTTATTAATGCTTTCCAGAACCTGCAGGAACCAACAGATAATAAAGGGAAGCTGTAGTTATAAAAACCTAAGCAATCTTATTTCAAATAGAGAAATGTAAGTCAATCCATAAATTTACCATTTGTGGTAAACCACGAACATTAGATGTCATCTCCGCATAATTCTCCATACCAGGAATTGTCTAATATTTAAATTCAAAGAAATAAAAGAATTAAAAGAAGCTGCAAAAACTTCCCCATCAAATGGGTGAAAGAATCAATAAATATGACTGCTCACAATTAATAGATCAGTCTAACAGTACAGCTATTAGGCATTTCAAACAAACATCAAAGCTAGGTTAAAAAGAGTACAATATCTAGATTTGATGTAATTTGTGCTCAGTATACATGAGATATCAGAAACTAATGATTCGGATTGAATGATGTTCAAAGGTTCTTTATAACTACATACTATATCACAATTTAGAATTTTAACCCTACAACCTTTCATATTCACGCATAATAAATCCAAATATTTCCCATCACAAAATGGGTACTTAAATGTACTTGTTAGAGTCCAATTATGACTGGGCATTAATAGAAAAGCCTATCAGTAATCAGTCAGTCAAACAATTTTGTATTACATGATCGCAAATTTCTTACATATCTAGGTTCACATATTAAAAGCTGTATCTTACAAACCTGAACCAGAGATGGGTTGAACAAGATATCTGGAATCTTGAATCTATCAGCGCCAATTTCAATAATCCTGATTAGCATTGGGATACGCATGAAAAAACTTTCAGCCAACGAGGAGTGAAATAGGAAAGATAAAACATCAAATTGAGGTGCATGGTACTGTAAGAAGCTTACTGTCCATCAGGAAGCTCATAAGGAGTCATTGGAATATTTGAATATGCCACTTCTGTGTTTTCGTAGTTTTGATAGAGAAAGAGAAAGAGAAAGATATTAAATAAGAGCATATACATCAATACATATGAAATCTCGAAGGATCAAGAAACATGTTAAAGTTTCATGTGCAGCAGCAAAATCAACTTAATGGAGCAACAGTACAAGATTGTCACATTCAGCAAAGCGGAAGATTCATCACAATTTGCTAAGGGCACAGTCCATTTCCCTCTAATGCATTCAAATCTTCTGAAATTCAGATCACAAAGAAAGCCAAGCCATCATGCTTACAGCATTTTTTTAAACCAAAAGGTGAAACAATTGACCTAATAGCTTGGAATATGAGTCATGTAATGCCACTGGAGACCATCTAGGAATAGGTCTAAAAGTTATCATTTCATTCTCTGATGTTTCACAAAATAGGTTAAATAAAATCTCAAAAGCTCAACAAACCATGTACTACTTACTCAAACTTGTCATTAGGTTTACAAGGTTTTACACCTATTTCTCATAATTATAGACCATTAAATTATTTTTAAAACATTAAACATCAACCTTCCCCCACCATAGCATTTCAAGAAGCAAGGCCCATTTAAAAGTCTGTTAAATGGGAAATTTTAGTTTGAATAATGATACACAGAACCATGCAATACAAAATTAATTTAAATCTCCGGCCTCCACAACCTAGGAAATGCTGCAGAAGCACATAAGGAACATGGATTGCAAGAGAAAAATAAATTACATACAAAGATTAAAATGCAGCTCTTTAAGATGACATTAAACTACAGATCTTCATGATTTTATTTCACGTTATCTTTCAACCATCCAGAGAAACGATGAACAGAATTGCAGAAAATACTTGGATTAATCAACAGCAGCACTATTTTTAGCATTGTAGCATCCAATTGAACTGACTGCAATTTCAGTTTCTTGCAATACTATAATAACTTTTTTTATTCCACTGAAGTCCTCCAACTGCTGAAGGCCGTCATCTTAACTCTGTTAATGAATTTCTTTTCATTATTTACTCCATTCATAAATATTATCTATTATTTATCCTAAAAATATAAAGGAACTGTAAATAAACACAAAATATGCATCAGGACTAACAAAAATCATTGTCTAAGAAACCAATATATAGGAGGATTACAATCATTTGCTTTATTTCTTTTGAGGCAAAAAACAAACTTATGGACTAAAAGGAAAACAAATAAGCTTTGTCCTAATAATTAAAATGGTAGTAAAACTTCCATGATCTATGATCAAGACATGTATCTATGTAGACAAATCAAAGAATAGATCAACTCTGCAAGTTCATTATGAAAGTGCATAAATATTGGCCAGTAAGATGCATGAAAGGTGGTATACCATCATATGGTGTATCAGGTGCTCGACAAACACATTCCTTGATGTCACTTGCAATAAGCCTCTGAGGTGCAAAGATTGCAAACAGATATATTATGGAATAAGTAATCAACTGATAAGAATGTTCTTTCATCTCTACAAGGAGGAACATTAAGCATTTCATAACAGACCTGTGAATAGAGCTTGTAGCTTTCTGTTGTATTTGGAAAATCAAGATCCACTATCTGTGAGGTTCAACAAAATGAATGAGAAATTGTCTCGAGCAGTTGTACAGGGGATATAAAATATCCAGAACTTCACATCACTAACTGAACTGCTTTACAATAAAAACGAGAATCTGTCTACAAATGAAAATGCTATTACTAGTCAAAGTCAAGAAAATAAGTTAAAAACCAAGATGTGCTATGGTGAGGTTCTGGGAATAGGAAACGTCAAAGCAAGGTGTATTATACAATCTCAATAACTACATATTTCCACATAACAGAACATTTGAACAACAATGACCCAGCTCACAGATCAATTATGACCATTTAACTAAATAAAAGAATGTAAGATTATTATTACAATATACAATCATAAAAACCATAATCTAATTGCCAGGTTGCATAAAAGAATGCACATTTTTCAGAAATAAGTTGAAATTTGCAAAGACAAGGACACAACATATCTCTAGATCCTAATAGATGCAATAGCTAGTACAGATAAGAAGAGAACTGACTAAATGATCTTGAACTTCTGGCTGATAGTTTGCAAATTCTATCTGTTCTAGATACGCCCACTTAATAACAGTAATGATCATTTCATGGAAACAAGAATCTCCTGAAACTGGGACCACCAATCAACACAGAGAACTATGACAACTATCAGTGACATGTTAATCAATATTGCATTAAGTTAATTAGGATATTGATCTAATGTAGCCACAAAAGGTTTGCAAGGATTATATTTTTGATACTGGGTATTATCAGGTAGAATAATTATTGCATGAAGCCTCTTCCTCTTTTCTTGCAAGCTAACTTAAAGGGAGATATAAGAAACCAATATGTTGTAGGTGATGATAATTTGAATTATGGTTTTCCCTCTCCTGTTTTCCAGTCCCTGTTCTACTTGCTCACTATCAATCCTTTCCACTAAGTTAGTTCAATATTTCAAAATGTTAGCCAACTGTACAATGTTGGTGAGCTTGTAGCAAGTAATTCAACTGATAAATATGAGGGGAAAAGGTGTTGTGGAACATCAATGGGTAGAAGCAATACAAGACTTCCCAATGAGCCAGGTCAACAATGATCAAAAGCATCTGTTCGAATTCTAGTTTTATTTTTGCATGGATACTCTTCTGGAATTAAGGAAACAAATTCTCAGATCTAGTCATCAAGCAATCCCTTCAAATCATATATTTGACATTCTGTTGAAAACTACAGTCTGCACCCTTTCTTCATCACATGCAAACATCGTCAATTTAACTTCGACTAGTGTGCTACAAGCACAAATCAATCCTTATGTATGTGGAAAGGAATAACAGTTGAAACAGACTTAGCACATATGAAATTCTATGTGGCATAGCTGAACATAGGAGATTTGAGAAAGAGACACATAGGTAAATACAATTTGAGTTATATTTCAATCACACCTGAAACTCTGCAGGACGTATTTCCTTTCTCTTGAAAGAATACCTGGGCTTTATCTAAATGAGAAGCAAAAGATCATCATCCAAAAATAATACAGTATGTAAGATAATTCAAATTAACTTGCCTTTAAAAGTGAATGTTTATCAATGGTAACTCACCGTGATTCCTTTACCCTCTAAACTTTTGATCAGGCAATCAGTAAGAAATTCTCCCCCAATAGGAGATGTGCCCACTGCCTACAGAAAAAGTAAAAGGGAGAAAAGTTTGTGCTGGCTTATTCAATGTATACAAACTTGGCAATTTACATGTTCCACTTGATAATGACGAAGCCAAGTACCTTCTGAAGGACGTAACCATCGTGTACCGGGACAATTGTTGTTGATCCTCCACCACTGGTAATAATGTTACAAACCATCACTACTTAAAGCAAAACAAGATAATATGGGATTAAACTTTAGAGAAGATGATTACGTAAGAGTGTAATAAATAAAGGGCACTTTACATTTCTTTATTGTGTAAAAGAAAATATCCAAAGAAATCTTCAGAACCATAAATCTTTAGACATCTATCTACAAGATCAGCACAAAGCTAAAGTGCAAATTCGTCAATCCAAGCTGATATATCACAAAGTATAGCAGCTGCAATTTCAAGCCTTTGACTTCCTAAGACACAAACATGAATGAAAAGATGGCTTTATTATTTTCATGTATACATCACCATGTCAATGCTATAATTAACTTTACTTTTAGGCTATGTTTCAGCCTATAGCCACAATCATAACATGTGAAGGTAAACCAAGATTTTGGAAAGATTGCTCCACATTGAAACATGAACTCAGCTATTCTTATGAAATGAATGAAAGAAAAAATATGACAACCTAATGAAAACAATATCAAACTTGCAACCCGGATTTTTCAGTAAAATTATTAATGAAAACAATAACAAACTTGCAACCCAGATCTTTCAGAATAAAGGTCCCCCCTTGTCATTGGATAACTGCTGGGATGGCAGCAACAAGTCAGTATACGATCTTTTGCAATAACTAGGAATCCTATCACACCTAAGGCCTACTTCAATTTACCAAACGAAGTCTCTCACCATAAACTTTACATGCCAAGTGAGCTAAGAAATGCAATAGATTCTGTAATTAATATTTTTGAACAATATACCTATCAACAACTAGTGACGTAGCACGCCCAGAAGCAAAAGATGTGAGAACCTGGGATTTTCAAATATTTCATCAACAAATTGTTAACAAGAAGTATTAGGATATCACCGAACAAAAATAATCTACCATCACTTAAAAAAATAATACAGTACAAGTCGGACATAGAGACAGAATGGATTAGGGAGGTACAGCATTTTTGGCCAAAAATAATGCAGGAACATTGTACTTTTCAAACATAATCTCTGCCGTCCTGTCATACAAGCAATTAAAAAACCATTATCAGCAAATATCAAAGCAGAATGATAATACTACCTAGTCCTTCCTTCACATATCTATCATAGAATCAATGAATAAGAAGATGCTATAAATACTGGAGTTAATAGTGTATAAAGGATCTATTGACATATTGCATGAGGTAACAGTTTACCTTTCTCTCTGTTGCTGAGTGTTGGATGAAGGTTCTGCAAGTAGCATCGGGTGTTCCTTAGGATCAACTAGTAGACATGTCCTAATAGGCATGGAGAAAAAGTTTGATCACCAACAAGCACATAATAATAAAAAAGAAGAAATAGGACATACACTAAATACCAAATCCAGAGTTACCTGAGAGCATGGTCCCATATACTATCCACAATATCCCAATCAACAACAACTCCATCCTTTAAAGGGGACTGTACCTGATGAAACAGCAAAACAAACAACATCAAGAAAACCTGTCCCGTTGCCCACAAAAGTAAGTACAATGACAAAATACAAAAATTTAGAAAATACAGACCTCCATATGGTCGCGGCGAAATCCTAAGGACTGTGATCCTACATATAATTTAAGGTTTGGCTTATGCTTGCCAGAATCATTCTTGGCGTCCTTCTTCTCATTATTGGTAGAATCGTCAAGTTCCATTTGATCAATTGACCCAACAACCTTTGGAAATTAAAGAAATCACAATATGAATGTGAAAGCTCAAAATTTTATACTACAACTTACAAAAAAAATAACAATATGAATGGAGAGACGGAGAAAGAAATACTGACTGAAGGGAAGACGGCTTTGGGGGCATCCTCGCCGGCATAACCAGCCTTGCAACTGTGATAACCCAGGTCAATTACTATTGCTGATACTTCGTCTGTTGTTGACACATAAACAAAGATTTCATTTGTCTAGGAATTCAATATGAACAAGAAGCGTCGTAGAGAGAGGTTTTTTCACTTACCACCTCCATACATTGTTGCACAGTGAGGAGATATCGAGTGTGGTCCGAAATGAGTTGTATGTTTGGGTTTTAGGGTTTAGAGGTTGGCGCAAAATTTTCAAATTGGGGGAGGATTTCGGATCGATGTTATAAATATTTTACTGGTACCGATACATTTAGTTCTGGTTCAATTCTGCATCCATATCATTCAATATTGTATAATTTAGGTCATTTTTTAAAATTATAAAATAGACCCTAAATTTTTTAAAATTACAAAATTTCTCTAAATATATTATACTATATATTTTATAATTTTATATCAACTTTGTCTCTAAAAATTATAATAATAAAATTTTTATTTATTTATATTAATATTTCATATATAAATAATAACTATAATTAATATAAAAATACATTATTTAATCATTATACAAATATAAAACTAAAGATTATACAAAGCACTTAAAATGTTATAATTTTATCATATAATAAATAATAATTACATCCAAATATTAAATAAAACATAATAAAGTTTCATAACTCTATAAGTATTATCACAAGAGTTGCTAGAAATGAACTTAAAATAAAAATATTTATAGTCATATTTATATTTTGTATATAAAATTTAACATATGTATTAAATATAAGTGAAATTAAAACTTGAAACTTAATTTAATCGAATATCTGCTCAAATTAGGTTGACCTCAATTGTCATTTAGTACAAAATCTTTATCGTTGAGAGAAACCTCATCATCATCATCATTCAAATTCATTGCATCAAATAACATGTTAATGCTTTCTTATCCAAGTTTATCTTTCAAGTCACTCTCACATATGAAACTCAGTTCTTTAGAAACTTAATCTGTCAAAAGATTGATATGGTCAAGAAAAACTGGATCTACAAAACAATTTGTTTTATTAAGAGTCTTAATAAACAAACAAAATTAAATTACTAAGAAATTATATTCAACTTAATAATGATAATAACATATATTTCTCGAAACTTTAAATTGTATCAAACAAAGACCAAGTCATTCAATATTTTATGATCTAATATATTCCTTTTATTGGAATAGATGAATTTAAACGTGCTTTAATTTCTTTCACACCCTATTGCACTCACACATTGACACAGAATTTGAATTGGAAACCTTTAAAATTCTAGAATACCATTTTCGGATTAATCCTACCAAGCAACTGTAAGACAACAAAAGTAACCTTATAAATAAAATAAAGTGATGATTAATTTCCAATATGTAATAAAAGTACTATAATATATATATAAACACACGCATTTGGATTAAGCTTGTCTCTTTAACAAATTGTAATAAGCATCCCAAAATCACTAGAAGCATCTTTATAAACCTCCATTAGTGAGCTTAGGAGATTTTGTATCATCTCATGAGCAACAATTGTTATCATAGTTAATAGAATTCTCCTATTAATTTCAATTTTCTTTATAAAACTTGGTCTGAAATTGACACTAGGATTCAAAAATTTCCTAGCTGCAATCCATAGAGAGTAAAGTTGTCTTTTCTATCTCATTAATGACTGAAAAATAAGGTGTGTACAAAGAAGACTTATTTTTCATATTGGCCTTGACTACTTCTTTCACCCTCTCTATGGTATCATAAAAGTAACCCATTATTGTTTTCTGATTACTATCAATCAAGCGAAATACTCTTACCAAAGGCTCACAAACTCGGATCACTTCAGCATTATACCTGACATATTAAGACGTGAACCATTTATCACTTGTAAATATTTGTATCAACTTCTTCTTCATCATAACAAAAAATTGAAGTGATAAGAAATTATTCACAAATCTTGTAATAACACAACATTACAAATTCTTACCATTGGTAAAATTATTTCTCATCAACTTTGGGACCTATGCACTTTTATAGATGAACATGATTACTTTTTTTTGCTTTTTGTATAGTTTCATCAATGATAAGAAAATATCTAGCGTCTCATATATTTTCTAACATCAGGTTAATGCAATATGCAATATAAGGAGTCTAATAAAAAGAATTATACTTGCTTTGTATTATTTTCCCAACTGTTTTGTAAGTATAATCATTTTCAGTAGTGAACTAAACAATGTTTTCTAGCCCAACTCTACTCACAACTTCATCAAATATCTGAAATAGAGTATCAACATTTCTAACAAGGTCGATGCATTGGTAGACTTCAAAAAACTTATCCTCTTAGCAGAGTAAACTAAAAAATTGATAATAGGCTCATGTCTTCTATTTACCTCACAATCGCACATAATTGAACACATATAAGTTATGTAAATCATTCTTCTTTTATCTAAATAATTGGTTAATTCATAAATTCATAAATAGGGTTGCTAAGAAGTTTATATTTATAGTCATCAATTGAAAGAACTATATATCCTAGACCGTAAAAGGCAATAGTATCCTGCATAGGCTTGTAATAATAAGATTAGGTGGTATTGAATGATACACTTAAATCATACTACCATCTAGCCATTGCTATGTGTACAATATGAGCTGCTTCTTTAGATTATAATGCACTACAAATTGAAGGTTGAGCTCTAGGAGTTGTTAGTGATGCAAAAATGTTAAACACCTGTCTTTTTCTTTCTCTCGCATCATGTTAAACATTCCCTTCTTGCGAGGTAGGAATACTACCACCTTCAACATCCCCACTATCAGCCTAATCATTAGGAAAAGAACTTCCACTACCAATTTCGTACTTCAGTCTTTGTCTTCTATCTTTCTTACGGTGATACTTTTCAACCAAAGTCTTCGTTTGGCATTTCAATTTATGGCTCAGTTTTTGCAAGGCTGTACATCACCTTTGATCCTAACTTAATGTTTCTTTAATCTAGTGATTTTCCTATCTTTCAAATGCTTGTTACAATACAAACATATGGTATAGTTCTTCATTCTAAGAACTAATCTACTGTAAGTCAAAGCTAGATCATCAAATCTTTCTAAAACGTCTGAATTATCACGACTATTTGAACTCCCCCTCTAATATTTTATAAAAATAAATGATGATATATGTCAAAATTAAATTAATAAATTCATATTCAAAACTAAAGTTTTTGTATAAAACATCGTTGTATAACTATAAAAATGCAATATTCAATTATAAGCATATCTAGATAGACTTTATCTTACATCTTTCTTTATGATAACATACATTACAAAATGAATTTATTATACTGCATAAAAAGAAATCATTTTTATTAAATATTTGCAATTTCATATTATGTTGATTAATGAGTATTCTCTTATAAATCAATGCATATCTTAAAAGCCATTTTAAAGGCATACAAAATAAGAAAAATTTACATACCATTTTCTATTATGTATTTAACTACCCATAAGACAGGATGATGGATATTCCTTCAAAAATTGAAAAGATGTCGAACAAAGAATGGGAAAAGATGAAGTAGAAAACTCTGGACACTGTAAGACAATGGATTGATATAAGCATATTCAACCATATGTCTCAAGAAACAGATCTTTTTAAGCTATAGAAGAAGATAGAAGGTTTGTATGAAAGGAAGACTGCTCACAACAAGGCCTCTATGATTAAGAGGCTTGTAAAGTTGAAGTTGAAGGTTGAGAAATCAGTTTCGAAGCATCTAAGTGATTTCCAAGACATAATCAACAAGTTTACTAAAATGAAGATCATTTTTGATAATGAGATTCAAGCTCTGTCCTTATTGAGTTTGTTACTGGATAGTTGGGAAATGCTAGTGGTGACAAGTAGCAATTCGATTCTTGAAGGTGTATTCTTTTTGGATGCAATCAAAGAGAGTTTGTTTAACGAAGAAATTACAAGAAAGGAGATTGGAGCTAACAAAGTGTAGGGTTTTGTGACAGAAAGTAGGGGAAAGAACAAAAGTAAGGGTCTCCATG
>JAOQMS010000007.1:2298281-2331747 GCA_027563885.1 Erythroxylum longipes
CTTAATTTCTTGCTAAACAAAGGACCATTTTATGGATGGTTTTGTTACTAAGTCAAAGAATTTCTTACATTTTGAGGGTGAGAAAGAAATAGAGCTTAAGAGTCAAAGATTGCAAGCCCTTTAGCGGACTAACATTTTGTTTGTTCACTACAGGTGGACTACTTGCTGGGAAAACAAGCCTATTTTGGGAAAACTGACTCTGAGGTACTTTAAGCTAGATTTGTTATCAAATAGACAGCATTGTGAATGGTCTGCAGCATTCTATGTGTTATAAGTAGAATCTGAGATGTAGTTAGGAGTGTTATATGGTCAATACTAATTGGTATTTACTGATAACGTAGGGTGGTTTCGACACTGACAGCGTGGCAACAGCCAACATGTTGGAGGCTTCATCACCAGTGATTAATGGAATAACATACTACACATTGTCTGTACTGACGAGAACAGCTGATGGAGACGAGGGTGGTAAGCACCAGCTAATCACAGCTGCTGTTAAAGATGGCAAACTTTACGTCTGCAAGGCGCAAGCCGGAGACAAGAGATGGTTTAAGGGAGCAAGGAAGTTCGTAGAAAGCACCGCAAGTTCTTTCAGTGTTGCTTAGTATTGGAAAAGACCTGAATTAATCAGGAATGAAATGTATGTAATCAATGTCAGTCTTTGAGGTTGGTTTTTGAGCTGCTTGTATCTTTTACGTTAATTGAGGCTGTTGGATGCTTGTGGATACGTGAATATAACTGATTCTATCTACTTTAATCAGGTCATTCACTATAAATGCTTTGTTCGTACTGAGTCTACCGTTCCCACGGTCCTAGTTACAGGAGGGGTTAGTGAAGGGTTGTTTATTTGTCTTCTCCATTCTATATAGTTTATTTAAGGTCAAAATTATATTTAAGAAATTTAACTTTATTTATTTTATAATATTAATTCAAAATAATCAATAATATGACAGAATTTTGAAATTGTCAAAAATATATTTTCGAAGTCAATTTACTTAATTCTTTTGCAAATTTTGTTGAAAAGAATTTAATTAAATCTTAGATTCAAATTTTGCTAAATTTTGCAATATTAGATATGATGAAAAGCAAGGTGGCTTAAGCAAAACTCCAAAGGATTCATTGAGCATTCAAGAAGGTTTAAGAGAACCTAAAGGAAGTTATAAATGGGCTAATTGAAGGGATATTGATTAAATAAGCTCTAATTAGCTTGGAAATAATTCAAGGCCTAATAAATTTGATCCAAGCTAAGCCAAGAAGTCTAATAATTGTCTAAGTTATTCCAATATATTCCAAGCATTCAAAGACATGTTCAAACTAACCAAGATTTGTAGGAGACATTAAAACATGTGTGCAAGTTGTCCAAACAAATTATAAGTGATTTTAGGCATCAAATAATGTGTTTTATACATCAAAAAGTTAGCAAGCTCTCTCAACGAATTAGGAGTGATTTTAAGTATCAAATAATGTATTTTATGCATAAAAAATGTTTGTAAGTTTTCTCAACAAATTAAGAGTGATTTTAGGCATCAAATAATGTGTTTTTCTCTTGTTTCTTGTCCAGACCTGCTGTTAGAATTATGTTCACACTATGATTAGCTTAAATCTTGGGTGATTTTTTTTACTTTGGTCAAATTATTCAATTAGGGTGTTTTCTTACCTTAATTAGCACAAAACTATAGTTTTCAAGACACTTTAGAAAAATTTAGAATTCATTTGAGTGAGGTTAATTGCTCTTTGGTTCTTTGGGGAACTTACGAATTATTAAGATTATTATCTTGTGGTATTCAAAACCTATCCTATACCTTTGGTTCTTGTCTTCTACAGACATTGGGTCAAGGTTTATCTATCCTAAAACTTGTTTTAGCTTTCTTGGGTTTCTTACTTCCATTGTGCAATTGTTGGGTTCCAAGGCTCATCCTTGAGGTTCACTTCACTTGGTGTTAAAGCTTGGCTATAAATCAAGTTTGGTTATCCTTAATTTAGTGTGTTCTTCCTTCTGTTTGTTTTCATTTCGTTCCACTTGTTTTTGTTATCAAGTTATCGAGAAGAAAAGAGAAGCTATCAAATTGAAAAGAAAAGAAGAAGATTGAGGCTTGTTGGTTTTGCTATTACGAGAGCTACACCTCCTTAATAAGGATTTCTTAGTCAAAATTAGTTGTTAATTTTTATTCTATTATAAATCATATTTGTAATTTGTTTCTTTAAGTTCCTTATTTTCCTTATCTTTGTGATTCAATTTCTTTTTTCCTATCCTTATTTTGTTGTTTTATTATTCCTTCGCAACTATTTCTATTTGTTTTTTATCCTTTTTCATTTATTTTAGTTTCCTATGCTACATTTGTAGCACCCACTCTCGCAAAATACGTACACGACATTTTGAGTGACGTCCGAGTACATACCCCACAAGGGTGGCATGCTAGAACAATTAAACACTTGAAACTCGGTACAATTTTTTTTTATTGCACAAGCGTATGCATAAATCAATAATCAATTGGGCCCACTTTATTCATAAACTTTTTCAATCACAAGGGTTACAATCATTTCACAATCATCCGAATTTCATTAGTCACTAAGGCCCATTATGGATACAAAACACTTAAATTTATAATTGTTATTAGATAACAAAATAATTTACAAACATTTCCCATTTAGAAAGTTATTATAAACAGAATGTTTAAATACACATTGTACAAAAATCGCGAAATATACAAATTGATACAAAAATAAGAAAGTACAAATGCAGAAGTGAACTGATCCTGACCTCTATCTCTTGCTTGGATGTAGTGGCTATACTCCCGTTAACTTAACGGGGTAACTCTTCTGAGCCTGAAAAATATTGCAAATTTTTTGCAAATTTTGGGTGAATTTTGTAAACTCAATGAGTGACCATCCTCGACGGCTCACTCAACCACATAACACATACAGTTCACATATTTTCACCTAATTTACATCTCTTCATTTAACACATAGGATCACATGTAGGGCATTTAAATTAATCATTTAAATCATTTAAATTACACATATCACTTATAATGCAATGCGCATGAGAATCACTTTCATTTATTACTTTGTTGTGACCGAGTGCCTATAACTGTCCCGTATCCATTGTAGATACCGGACTCATTGATAACTGTCACATATCCGTTGGAGATATTGGGCTCATTTTACATAGTGAGCCTTTGGCTCTTATACACTTTCTGAGCTTTAAGATCTTTTTCACATTTTGAGCTTTAAACTCTTTTGTGGTGGCTACTCCGATCACAGCGTCCTTTATGTTTCATGCATTCATGTAATGGGATGCATCAATCACATATGATCAATCAGTCACTTTCACATATCATCGAACCTTAGTCCAGCATTCAACATTTAAGTTGAGAATCACTTTTTTATTTATATGCATATCACATTCAGATCATATTTATCATCGGACCTTAGTCCGACATTTAACATAATTGTTGAGCAACATTTATTTCGTCACATTCACATACAAGTAGCATTTTAATATCACATTCATGCATCAAGTCTCGGACCTTCATTGTTCGGCATCAACATAAGCAAATCACATTCATATCAATAATATTCACATTGCATAATAATCATAACTGTAGTCATTCAATGTAGAAATTGAAATCAGAACAAACAATGAAATGAGACCATCTAGGTCGACTCACAGTACGCTCCACGTTAGCATTAGCTTCTATAATCTAGAAACGTCTGGATGCAGACATTTATCCTATACATCAACATTATGCAATACACACATTACACCCATATTAATAATTGCACCCTCTTATGAATACTCGATCACATACATATGTATATATGTTGTGTATAATGCATGTCCAATGACAATCTTGAGTGTATTATCTGAATTCACATCTTATGCTCATTCTCATTTCATAATTCATATATGTCTAATTGAACTTAGGTTTACACTTCATTTGGACAAGATCATTCTAATTTCACCATTCAATCTTTACCCCTTATATGAGTCTAGCTTATTCTTAAGCTTACACCTCAAGGACACCTAGTTCTTCTAATGTCATAATCCAATTTCTTGTCATCTCTTTTCTAACATTGTATGCTCTCATAATACTCAATTCTCATTCACATTTACTTAATACATATTACTCAAATCCTTTGGATCATAACTATAATCATATGTACATCTTCATTCTCACTCTCATTATGCTTATGTATTTGGTACTTTGATATCATCCATTCATTCACTAAGTTATAACCCCCAATTATCACTTCAGACATATCATACATTAGTCATTTAATCAAGGCATCATTCTAGGTTCATTCAAATCCCATTTAAGCCTTAATTAAGACTAATTGACCCGTGAGTATCTATTATGCAGACTTAATGTCCGATGGGTGAACCTTCACGGGTTTTTCAGCTTTTCAGCCCCGCTCATGTTCGTTTGAAGGGACATCATGTTAGTTAAGTGGGCCTTTACAGGTCTCTTACAAACACTTGAATTTTCGACCCTTTATACATCAAAATCACTTCTCAGGGTCTGCATAGAAGTTGTAGATCTCGAAGTCCTTTTTAAAACCATACCTAAATAACCTCAATCTGAGTTCTACAGAAAAAGTTATGCCTCTTGTCCCAAAGTATATCCAAATGCATCACATTTTCTAGATTCTAACTCTTTACTTACTAAATAACCTCAAACTGAGTTCTACAGAAAAAGTTATGCCTCTTGTCCTAAAGTATATCCAAACGCATCACATTTTCTAGATTCTAACTCTTTACTTACTACATTCACTACCTTAAGCTTGTCTATCATTTCTAATGTAATTTCTCCTCGTTTTCCCATCATTATAACTCCATTTCAACTCAACATCATCCATAAACAAATTTATAGTCCATGATTGATAATGAACACTAATAACAGAATATACACATATATATACATTCATCATCAACTTCCTACAAATATTCAACTTCATTTACACTTTCATTTCACTTCTAATTATTATCTTAATGCTTCCCATTTGAAGATACCAAATTACTCCCTTTATTTAGATCTATACTCATTTTATTTCATCACAAAAACACCTAAGGAGATTCACATTAATTCATCAAGAAAACAGAACAAAAACCCATTATGTATCCAGTTTTTTTGCATTTTTTCCTACACCCAGTACTCAACTTCAAGTCAAAATTAGAAACTCTTAAAAACAAAATTTGAATTCAATTTCTTCATGCAAAATGTATCCATATGTCACTAATTTAATCCAAATAAAAAATCATCTCATTTGGATATCTACAAAACAAGTTATGGCTAAATTATAGAGGCATAATCAGTAGAAAATGTTACAGCTAACATTTTTCCAACACACTTAAACACTATTATCAATTTGTTTCAAACTTTCATCTTAGTTCTTCTCTTTTCAAGACGCTATATTTGAATTTTCTTTAAATTCCATACCTAATCCAATCCATTCCTAAAACAACCAATGATCCACGTTTTTATCCATCAAAAACATAACATAACAATATCCATTCATCATTCAATTTTCTACACTTCATTCTACATTCATTAAGGATTCATTCTCACTTTAAAACATCTCTATATCAGTTTATGAATCATTAATCATCATCCATGTAAAAGCAAGACATGAATCTACCACATTCCTCAATCAAGTTTTTAGCATGTACCCATCCCTATTTTATGATCATTTAACCTCTAACTATCATCAAACATGCATCATTTATCAAAGCCATGAAGAGTAATAGGTTACTTACTTGATTTACCCAAGGCTTCTTCAAGAATATCCAAAAACCCTATCTTCTCCAACATCCACAAAAATCAACTTTCAAAGTGAAATGGGTTGGGTCTTTTAGCAAAAAGAAGGAGAAGACAATGAATCTTGAAGAAACAAAGTGAAGGAGTTGGATAAAAATCAATGTAGCGAGGTGAGAGTGAATTTCTAAGATGGAGAGAATGGAGAAGTTTAGAGTGTCTTCGTTGGTGATGAAAGACATGAAAATGTTTTTTGAATGGCAATAATATAGGTTTTACAAAAACACTTGGTGGGTGTCATGACACTTGTCATGACACCTTCCACTTAAATGATTATGCTTAATAACACTTCATTGTTTAGTCCATTTGTCTCCAACTTCTAATCCAATTGTCTGCCAATTTTCATTGACATAATTCATTAAATCCCAGTCATTTATAAAAATTTTCACTGTCATTTGACTATAAATTCTATTTCTATTTATTAATTATCTTTCCACTTGACATTTTCCTAGTCTGAAAATACCCAAAATTTTATAAATTTCCAAAATTTCACCAAAAATTGTAAATCAATACATATACTCTCCAAATCAATTTTCAACACCTAAAAACCACAATTCTCAATATAATCACATTTATAACTCAATTATACCTGAAAATGTCAATGAATGCATGTACAATCATTTTAATGCGCAAAAATCAATATTCACATGTGTGTATGCTATCATTATGCATGAGCATGAAATGCATTTTTCTAATGTCTCAATGCTATTTCTCAATTACAGAAATAAACGGTTCTAACCCTTAGTATAGAAACAGGATGTTACAACATTCTAATCCATTTTTAGTTGCTACAAGTTTAATTGTCTTAATTTGATTTATTTAGTTCCTTAAAGAACTAAAATAGGAATTCTAAAAGTGGTAAAAGGTACTATTATAGTGAAAAGCCAAATATAAAGTGTGTAAACACGATAGTTGAGTGACATTAATTGAGATAAAAATATAAAGGAGTGTTGAGAGGATATTTCCAACATTTTTTGTTGGTTTTCAATATAACTTCTAAAGGTGTAAGTGGAGACGATGCTGAATTCATTCATAATACAAGCTATACCAAAGCAACTTAAGCGAATGCATGTTATGTTTGAAGAGATGAAAGAGAGGATCGAGAAGCAAGAGGCTACAGTAGCTAACATACAAGAGGGGCAACTGCAAAATCTCCCTAGTATACAAACTCTTAACAGGCATACTACTAATGATGACTCTAATGGTGATGATGAAGATCAAGCCCTAATAGCAAATTTGAATAGAAATATGCATAGGAGGGGTGGTAAAATAGATGCGAGAAGACAAGATGCAAGAGTTGATTGCATTTTAGATAGCATCAAAATGAAGGTTCCACCCTTACAAGTGAGAAATGATCTTGATGCATACTTGGATTAGTAAAGGAAGGTGGACCTTTTTTTTTTATTGCCACAATTACTCTATGGAGAAAAAGGTAAGCTGCTGAGGAGTTTACTGATTATGATATAATTTTGTAGGATCAAATTGTTTTGAGTAGGCAGAGAAATTATGAGTGACCTATTGATAAATGGGATGATATGATGGCTAGCATGAGGGGGAAGACTCATCCCTAATCACTATTATAAGGGTATAAGAGTGTTGAGAACTACCACAAAGAGATGGAGATTATAATGATTTGAGTCAATGTTGAGGAAGATCGAGAAGTAACCATGGCACATTTCTTGTAAAGGATGAATAGAGACATAGCCAATGTGGTGGAGATACAACATTATGTGGAGCCAAAGATATGTTGCACATGGTCATGAACGTAGAAAGACAACTCAAAAGAAAGGTCTTATAAAGTTTGGTCAAAATTTGGGTTCCTCTTCATTATGTGAACCGAATTGGGGTAAAAAGTAAGATAAGGTTGTTTCCAAGCAAAAAGATGAATCCTACAAGGCCACGAACGTGAGATCCACCAAAGGTAATGATTCTTTCCAACAAAAAATAAAAGGGATAATAAGTGTTTTCGATGTTTGGGAACATACTATATTAACATGTGATTATTTTGAGAGAGAATGGAGGTGTTAAGACTGAAAGTGAATCAGATGATGAATCAATACCACCTCTAGAGGACGCTAGTGATTTAAAGTACCCTATTAAGAGAGAAGCATTGGTTATTAGACGTGCATTGAGTATATAAGTGAAGGAAGATAATGATGAGCAATGTGACAATATCTTCCATACAAGATGCCAAATTAAACACAAGGTTTATAGCATGATCATTAAAGTGGTACTTGGACAAATGCAGCTAGTAAAATCTTTATGGGAAGCTAATTTTACATATTATGAAGCACCCATGGCCATATAAACTTCAATGTTTGAATGATTATGGGAAGCTTAAGGTAAACAAGCAAGTGCTAGTTTCATTCTTAATTGGAAGGCATAAAGATGAGGTTTTGTGTGATGTATTGCCTATGCATATTGGAAACATTCTTTTGGGGAAACCATGGCAATATGATAGGCATGCAATGCATGATGGATTCAAGATCATATATTATATTATAATGAATGGGAAACCAATCACTTTTATACCAGTAACCCCTAGACAAGTGTATGAAGATCAAATGAGAGTTAAAATAGAGAGTGACACAATAAGAGGGAGAAGTTAAGAGTAGTTAAAAAAAGAGTGAAAAGAAATGAGTGGCTGAACTAGAGAGGAGAGAAAAAGAAGTAATTTTAAGTGGAGAGGAAAAAGGAGAATATCAAGAGAGTGTTGAGAGAAAAACTAGGAAGCATGCAAGTTTTTATCTAAAAGAGAACAATTTCAAGAGGGTTGTGTTTTCAAATAAGCCAATTATTGTATTATTTTACAAAGAGGCTTATTTTATTTAATACTAACAAACTTAATGTTTCTTTTCCCAATGTTGGTGTTTCTTTATTGCAGGAATTTGAGGATTTGTTTCCTGAAGATGTTCCTAGTGGATTGTTACCTAGGGGAATAGAACATCAAATTGATCTTGTTCCTAATACTTTAATTCCAAACCAACCAACTTATAAAAGTAATCAAGAGAAGACAAAAGAGCTTTAAAGGTAAGTTGAGGAATTAATGGCAAAAGGTTATGTAAGGGAGAGCATGAGTCTATATAAAACTAGGATGTGAGAAGGTGATGAATGGAAAACTGCTTTAAAGACTAAGTATGGTTTATATGAATGGCTTGTAATGCCATTTGGTCTTACTAATGCGCCAAGTACTTTTACGAGGTCAATGAATCATTTGTTGAGTGCATTCATAGGCAAATTTATTGTAGTATATTTTGATGATATCTTAATTTGTAGTTAGAATATGGATGAGTATTTAGAACATTTAAAATCTGTTTTGAATGTTTTGAAAAAAGAGAAGCTTTATGCTAATATTAAAAAGTGTTCTTTTTACATGAATAGGATTTTTCTCTTGGTTTTGTTCTAAGTGGGGTAGGTGTTGTGGTTGATGAAGAAAAGGTAAAGGCTATCTAAGAGTGGCAAACAACTAATTCCATCATAGAGGTAAGAAAGTTTCCATGAGTTGGCTAATTTTTATAAGCATTTTGTTAAAGATTTTAGCACCACTCACTTAAAGTATAAAGAAAACTATTGGTTTTAAGTGGGGTAGTGATCAAGAGCATGCATTCAATTTGATTAAAGATATGTTGTGTTCAACACCTTGTTTAGCATTTCCTAACTTTTCAAAAACTACTGAGATTAAGTGTGATGCCTCAGGAATAGGTATTGCAGTTGTTTTGATGCAAGAGAAGCATACAACTGCTTACCTTAGTGAAAAACTCAATGGGGCAGCTTTGAATTACCCAATTTATGACAATAAGCTATATGATTTGGTGAGGGCATTGCAAACTTTGCAACACTACCTTTGGCCTAAGGAATTTGTGATATATACAGATCATTAATCAGTGAAACATCTCAAGGGACAAGGTAAGTTGAATAACAGACGTGCCAAGTGGATGGAATTCATTGAAACATTCCTATATGTCATCAAGTACAAGTGAGTTAAGGAGAACATTATGGCTTGTGTATTTTCAAGGAAGTATGCCTTACTCTCTAAACTTAATACAAAATTACTTGGTTTTGAGTATATTAAAGAATTATATGCTAATGACCATAACTTTTCTAACATATTTGGGGTATGTTATAATGTAGCATTTGGTAAGTTCTATAAGTATGATGGTTTCTTGTTTAAAGAAAGTAAGTTATGCATTCCCCAATCTTCTTTAAGGGAATTATTAGTGAGGGAGGCATATGGTGGGGTTTTAATAGGGCATGTTGAGATTATAAAACCATAGATGTTTCTAGTGATCACTTCTTTTGGCCACACCTGAAAAGGGATGTAGAGAGACTTTGTGAGAATTGCATTGCCTATAAACAAGCTAAGTTTAAAGTTATTCCTCATGGTTTGTATCTACCTACACCTAGTGAACCTTAGATTGATATTTCTATGGATTTTGTTTTAGGTTTACCTATGTTAAAAGGTGGAAAGGATTATGTTTTTTTTTGTTGCTAATAGGTTCTCAAAGATGGCTTATTTCATTCCATGCCATAAAGTTGATGATACAACACATATAACTGATTTGTTCTTCGAATAGATTGTTCGTTTGCATGGCATTCCAAGGAGTATTATTAGTGACAAAGATGTAAAGTTCTTAAGATATTTTCAGAAGACTTTCTGGGTAAAGATGAGAAGTTATTATTTTCAACAAATTATCATCATCAAATCGGTGGTCAAACTAAAGTTGTTAATACGACCTTATCTAACTTATTGCGAGCCATCGTATAAAGGAATTTGAAGAATTAAGAGGAGTGTTTTCCCTATATTGAATTTGCTTACAATAAGAATGTCCATTCGATAACAAACTACTCTCCTTTTGAAGTTATGTTTGTGTTTAATCCATTAACACCGTTAGATTTGATACCAATACCAATTAAGAAAAGGGCTAGTTTGGATTGAAAGAGGACTACAGATTTAATCAAGGCATTGTATGAGAAACTAAGGCTGAATATTAAGAAAAGGACCAAGTAATATGAAACTCAATATAACAAGGAACAGAAGAAAGTGATATTTAAACTTAGTGATTGGGTTTGGGTTCATTTGCACAAGGAAACATTTTCACAATGAAGAAAATCAAAGTTGCATCCTAGAGGAGATGGTCCATTTTAAGTGCTTGCAAAAAATAATGACAATGCCTAAAAGTTGGATCTTCCAAGTGAATATGGTAATGTAAGTGCCATTTTTAATCTTACTGATTTATCTCTCTTTGATCGAAGTGATGATTTGAGAATGAATCCTTTTGAAAAATGGGGGAATAATGAGAACCAAGTTGGCCTAAGCAAAGCTCCAAAAGATCTATTGAGCATTCAAGGAGGCCCAATTATAAGAGCTAGAGCTAAGAAGATAAAGGAAGCTATATATGGGCTAATTGAAGGGATATAGACCCAAAAAGGTCTAATTAGTTTGGAAAGAATTTAAGGAATAATAAATCTGATCCAAGCTGAGTCAAGAAGTACAATGAGTGTCTAAGTTACTCCAATTTGTTCCAAGCATTCCAGAAATGTTCAAACTGACCAAGAATTGTGGGAGACATTAAAAACGCGTGCAAGCTATCTTAACGAAATATGAGTGGTTTTAGGCATCAAATAATGTGTTTTATGCTTCAAAAATTCTTGCAAACTGTGTCAAAAAATTAGGAGTTATTTTAGACCTCAAATAACATGTTTTATACATGAAAAACATTTGCAAGTTGTCTCAACAAACTAGGAGTGATTTTATGCATTAAATAATATGTTTTCCTCATGTTTCTTATTAAGACCAGTTGCTAAGATTGTGTTCACACTATGATTAGCTCAAATCATGGGTGGTTTTTTTTATCAAATTATTCAATTAAGGTGTTTTCTTACCTTAATTAGCTCAAAATCAATGCCCATATAAACACAAGCATTGTGTTATTCAAAACACTTCAGTAAAATTCATAATTCATTTGAGTGAGGTCAATTTATTTTTGGTTCTTTTAGGAACTTGAACCAATCAACATATTACCTTGTGGCATTTAAAACCTATCTTATAACTTTGGTTCTCGTCTTTTATAAACATTGGGTGGTCAGTTTATCTATCCTAAAACTTGTTTTAGCTTTCTTGGATTTCTTGCTTCCATTGTGAGATTACTAGGATTCAAAGCTAATCCTTGAGGTTCACATCAAGATAGAAATATTAAAAGTTGTTATAAATGTTCAAATTTTCAATTTGTAATGAAAGTAGTTCATCATTGCTAACTTAATATGTTGTATCATTAGAGCTATTTAATACGATAGTCTTTATCGGACACATTAAATAATTGACTTAAAAATTTAAAAATAAAATTTTTAATTAATTGTTCTGATAATTTTATCTTGAATAATTTAACTCTTGAATTACAAAAAATAGATATATAATATTCAAAATTTTAATTTATAATAAATATGAATTATCGATAATCTTATAATTAATAGTGTTGATATAACATATTATATTATAAGAACTATTTAACATGATGATATTTATGCCTCACATAATTGACACGTTAGATAATTGATTTAAGATTTAAAATAAATTTTTAGTTTCGTAAAACCTAAATTTTCGTTCTCACTAACCTAGATCCAGATCTAGATCCACCACTTCGATAACTTTTATCTTTTAACAATGAAAGCCAAGAATAAAGGTTTATGTGTGTTTATAGAGAACTATTGTTTATTTTGACTATGACTTCCTTTTTTTTGATATTGTTCTAGATTTTTTTGGGATCTAATAATGTAAGGGATGGATAGAGAATCCAAGTCAGGAAACGGGAGAGAAGCTGAATAGGCTCTTGCACATTTCATAACCAGGTGTTTTAAGAAGGTGAAGGAATAACCTTAAAACAATAAAATAAAATAAAAATCCTTTGTCTCACTAACTAAGCCACCTGTTCATAAAGTTTTGCATCTTCGCATGATGGTTTGTTCAGAATTGTGTTAAAAAAGTAAAATAAAATAAATAGGTTAAAAAATAATGGATCTCCATACATATATGCATGATGCGTTGTTTGAGAACCAAATGAAGACGCATGAGATGAGACTAAACTTTGTTTTTAGAAGATGGTTCATTCAACTTAATCCAAGGTTCCCATAAATAAAAATAACTTTTAATAAAGATGAACTAACATATATACAATGACATATTCATGTATATTATTTAATAATTTTTACTCTCGCTAAAGTTTGTGAAACAAATATTTCCCCTTTTTAAATTTTGAAAAAGAGGATTATTTTAACTTTTCTATCTCTTTATTAAGTGAGCCTTCTCAATTTGCAACTCCTACATCCTATTAGCATAATTTATATATTCATGTGAAGACTCCCTTCAACTTAAATAATCTTTCAAATATTTATTTTTCCTTATAACATACATGTTATATGTTATTCATTTTTTACTACTTTAAAATTTGAAATATTGTTAATCTATTAACTAAAATATAAGGCAAGTAATCTTTCATTAATAAATAATACAACGGTAAATAGAATATTAATCTCATAAGGAAGCAATGTGGATCTAGATAATCATCCTACTACTCACTAGTCCAAAGAACGAATAAAGATGATATGAGTTTGGATTTTGATTAACAAATTAGAAAACAAAGCAAACCTAAATAATATCTAAAAGAATCAAAAGCAAAACAAATAATAAAATAAAGAAATCAATTATAAATTTTAATCTATAATGGATATATTATATGGATTGACAAAATTTTCTAGGGACTAAAATTACACTATCTCTACCTAAAACTATTTACCCTCCAATTGGTTAACCTATGTCTTTACCGAGCAATACCTTTCTAAATGTAATAAGATCTATAAAATTTTATGAAAGTTTTTACCTTAACATTAAAGAGATTGTGTTGGTCTATCTCTAGTACTTTATCAAACCTTTTATTTCCAATCATGGTCCATTTATAAATAGGTTTCCCTAAATTTCCCAAAAGTGAATTTATATATGATTTAAACATTAATATGAATAAATGCATTAAATTAACCAAATATATCTTGAAAATATATATCCCATTTATAAATCAAATCAAATAAATCCATATAAAGATAAATACTATATTTTTTTTCTTATCTAAACATAAAAAAAATATTTAGCTACTAATCATCTTTAATCTAATAAAAACAACCTACAAAAAGATCTTGGTATTGTTGGCAACTTGCTATATTGGGACGATCCCAAATCTTGATTCTCTAATAAAAGTAGCTTTGAAATCGAACTTTCAAAGGTTAGAGTACCTCCTAAAATTTAAACGTAACCTTTTTAAACAAAAAAGAATGTTATGATATAAAAATTCAAAAAAATCTTGTAAAAATTAGGTTTCCTTTTTAACTTTAAATACATGTAGTTCACCTAAGACAATCCTAGGTCTTTATACTTCTTCTTAAGAGTATATATGATCTCTGCTAGGCTTATTCCTTAGCCTATATATCTCTCTGTTTCTTTTCTAGCAAGGACAAGGTATGAGGCACAATTATGACTCAAGTGATGCCACTTTCAAGTTTTCTCAATGCCATATGACCTCTCTCTAAGATATGTTCTAAATCATGCTTTCTTCTACTTCTAATTAGTGTTAGACACAAGTTAGCACATAACGGCCAAAGAAGAATTATATTTTTCTCTCTATTTTTTATTGGAATGTATCTCTAATTCTTAATAAATATAATCTTTAGGCAAAATCTCCTCAATTCATTTGAAATATATAAAAAGCTAATTTAGAATTAAAACCAAGCAAAATACTAAGGAAAATATGTGCATATTTCATATACATCAAATATTCTCACAAGTAAGATTTTGCTTATCCTCAAATAAATCAATTTAAGTCACTTTAAACTTAATAGGTTCATATTTCAAAGAAGTTCAATAAGTCAAATAAAACAATCAAGAGTATTCATCATTCATTCAAATATATTAATTAACAATTAATTTTGTTTTAAGATACTTACAATCAATTGTAATTTAAATTCAACCTAATCCAATAATCCATCAAGCATCACCTTAGTTAGCATTATTCAGCCTAATATATCAAATAAACAAAAATAACTACGAAGTTTCCTCTTTCAAACATTTTAATAACCATAAATGAAAGTAAATTAAAACACAAATTTGAAATTTCACTTGGAGCATTAGAGGCTTATTTGAAAAGTTATATTACCTTTTGATATAAAAATAAGCATCTTATCATTAATGCTCCTGGTTACTTAATTAGTTTACTAATTTAAATAACAATTAGCACCACTCTTAACTCCTACCTTTTCACTTACACTAAATTTAGTGAAGGGAGTTTATTTACATCCCTTTATTCACAATTTTTTATGGCACCAAAATACTTGAAAACATTCACCTTCTAACTTAGTTATGACTAAATTATATAAAAAGTGTCAATGTGAAAATTAAAAATCAATTTCAAGATCATTGAATCAAATTGAAACTAAATTACTTATTAATGCTCACATATATTTACCTAATATAATGAAATCTAAACACAACATAAATTCTAACGAGTTATCTTAATTACTCTTCTTTTCAATATTAAAAATTCCAGAATTTTTACTTATTAGTTCAATTACAATTAGATTAATTTGCTAAGCTAAAGTTAGGTTAAAAATAATATAATTTTTCTTCATACTTTGGTTGTACATTATCCTCAATATATCAAAGATAACGAATAATTGCAAGACATAAGGATAATAAAAGTAAAAGTAAAAGGGATGAGTATAAAATCCAAAGGAACATTCTGTAAACATATTATGTTTCTTATTATCTAAGATAGCTATGATAATAAACTAGAATTCATGTAAACCTTATAAATACACTAACATATGATAATAAACTAGATTCATGTAAACCTTATAAATACACTAACATGAACAAAGCTTTAAAACGTAAAGTGCAATATGAAATGAAAGAGAAGTACTTAACAATACCAAGGTACTAAAATGAAATAGAAATATATAAACCAAAAAAAAAGAACAAAGGTTATTTAGAATGTGCCAAGGAAGAAAACAAAATTATATATATTATCTCAAGTAAAAAGAAGCACGACAAAAGTGAAATATGAAGAGGCTACAACATCATCTTCATTATTATTATCCTCAACAAGAATTGCTAGGGTTGTGGAGGTTGCTTAGAAAACCCCACATAGTTGAAGTAAGTTAATAGTTATCACTCATTTTTTTCGAAATCTTCATTCATGGTTTTTAAGATCCTTTTGCATTCTTAATCCATGTTGGCCATCCTCTATATTTTCAATAATTCCATCAATTATCTTTCACAAGAGATATTGCAATATAGAATTAATGTACTTTGGTTCCTCTGCCATCTCTTATGCCTAAGGTTCATCTTCTATTGGCTGTAGCTATACTCTCTCGTGCTCCTCTCTTGCCTACAATAGCTATAGGGCAAACCAAGTTCATTATCAAAAAGAATATTGAAATACCTAATTTCTTTTCCAATATCATCAAATAAGATCCTCTATAGATGTCTCCATTTTTTCTACTATACGTTTGCTCCAAGTACATGGCGAAGCCATGACTTACGATACACAATTTCTTTCTATTATAGACTAAAGATAAAAAAATCCTTACAGGTATCTTACAATTAATCTCCCTTCTTTTAAAACTTCTGTAGAAAATTAAGCTATATAGAGATTAAAGGACCGTTGATCTGATATGTTAATTCTTATTTTGGACGGGGTTATAGAAAATTTTCCCCAATAAAATTAATCTTTAAATTTTTAAAGGGAAATGACCAAATTTTGAGATTTTAGTTATAGAGTTCTTATAATCTTCTGTCTTTAGATATTTGAGTCTTAAGAACTTATATATTATGAAATTATTAAACAATATTTCTACTTGATTAACCTCATGCCTAATTCTAATAGAATTTCCCTATCTAATATAACATCCCAGTTCATTTTAAAGTTAGTTAAAATTTTTAGGGTGTGTTCTCTATAAGTGTTATATAATATGTCAAAAAATATACTCCACACTAAATTTACTATACCCCTCCACTACTTTATTGCTACTCATATAGTCTTTAATGTTAACCTTTTTACATTATTAGATTTGAAAGGCTAAGGTTTAATAAATTTGTATCTTTCTTTAGTGTTTGGGTTTAATGAAAGTGACTATGGGGCATTTATATTAGGGTAATCCATATCTTTTATACGACTACTTGAAGCACTCTATTATGCATGGATCTTTCTCCTACTCGTACATGGTTGGGAACTTATTCTCTAAATTAGATTAAGGTTTGGAAAGTTAAAAATGAAAATTTGCTTAGAACTACAAAAATCCCTAAAAGTTGAAATATTAAGCCTTGACTTGTGAAAATCTAGATTTGAAGGAGTAAAAGTTAATAAATTTGGGTGGAAGTGTAGTGATGCATAGGAATTTATCCTTCCTTCATCATTGCTTTCTTGCTCGTGTCCCCCTTATCCTTCCTTTGTTTGACACTTTGACTCTTTGTATGATGACTTCATATAAAAGGTTTGAGCAATTAGCTTGTCTTGAGTCATCATTTAGCTACAAGTTAGTTATTATCATTTTTTTATTAAGAAAATTTCTTCATCTCCAAATTTAAGTGTTTTTCCACCATTCATAGATGGTTGCACCTGTTGATGTAAGGAAACACCTGCCTAAGATTAAAGATTTATCATGTTCCTTTTCCAAATCAAAGATGTAAAATTCAACTGAGTTACTTTTTTTCTTAATATCTCTGCAATGTATAGTTGAATTATTTACAAATTACATTACTTGCCTATTAGGCATTTAATAACCTAACCCTATTTGCTTCAACAAGTTATAAGTCAACATATTAATACTATGCTAGGAAATAATAAAATTCTATAAATCATTAAGTTTAGGTGGTGGTGTATCTTGGAGGATTTCAGTGTTGCCTTCATATGATCCTATCTTAACAACTTACTTCTTAGGATCTTCTTCCTTTTGATATACCTACTATGGAGCTTCCTCAATTCCATTTTATATTAAACTTTATAGGATAAAGAATTCTTAGTTCATATTCTCTTACTAATGACCTTATCTTACTACACTTTTCCTCACTTTCTTGTTCAATAACTTTTTATCGACTTTTTCTTTCATATTATTGGTTAAATCATTCTTAGTGTTTGGGGCGATTTCCTTAACATGTTCTTTGATATTGGGCATAATATCTTTAGGCTATGTACCTTGATTTCTATTAGTTCCTTTTATTAATTGAACTATTTAAATTTTTAGATTCCTCACTAAAGCCTTTTGATTATGAATTCTTAATGAAGCCTCCTTTATAAAGTCTCTCAAAACCTCCTCTATACTTGGTTGCTACTCCATATATGATTTTTATCAAAATTTAGGTGGATCTTATCTTTGAGAAGATTGATTATCCCATTAAAAAATTGGTTGATTTCTTCATCTTAGATTGTAGAAATTATTGTAGGAATTATTTTGTCTTTAGAAGCTTCCTATATAATCAAATTGTTCTACTTGTTCTTCTATAGGATTTCCATCTTGACATTTAATATCTTGAGGTCCTCCTACTATAATTCATAACTTATAACTTGAGTTGTTTTTTATATTGAATTTAGGTTGTCAAGTTTTCTTAGTAAAACTTCAACATAAGTAGTTAATATAGTTACAACATCCACATTATTTACACTTGTTTTTGCCACACTTTTCACGGTTACCATTAGTAGTTATTCTTGGTCATTTCCTTTACAACTTGAGCTACCTCTAGAGTCTTGTTGTTCAATTTCTACTGATAAATATGGTAATCATCCACATTGTCAATCTGATAAGATCAATGTAAAAGTTTTGCACTTGTTTCCATTTGGGAAGGCCATAATATGGGCACTTCCTTATTAGATATTTGTGTATATCTCATTTCATATAAATAATCTAATTATCAAACTATTGAATAGAGAGATATCATTTCTTAACTTAGCTATATTTAACGGTAGAATATACTTGGTTAAAAATTTTTTTCATAAAAATCTTCCGTGTGGTGGTTGAGATTGTAGGTGATAATTTCAACCACTTTTTGGCCCGATCTCTCAACTTAAATTGAAATAACTAAGCCTAATGAAATCTTCAGTGCCTCATTAATCTTGAATGTATCATAAATCTTAATAAAATTAGCAATATATGTATTTAGTAAACCATCAAACTAAACATATTGTTGCAGTAATTGGATCACATTAGGTTTGATCTCAAAATAGTTTGTATTAATTTTTGGATAAGCTATGCTAAATTGCATCCCCAAAACAATAAGTTTCATATGCTCCATCATTTTTTGTGCTTCTCTTCCATTGTTTCAAGTTGTATCTCTTGTATATCCTTTGTTTCTTGTTTTTATCTATTTTTTCCATGTCTAACAAACTGTTCTCTTGATCTTTACACTTTCTTCAAGAAAGAAAATTTTTTTGGATCTTTATCACACACAAACATCACATCTAAAACCAAAGTAAAATAAAACAAGAAATAAATAAAATAAATAAATAAAACCAATTAGAATAATAGTTATTGAGTCTTCTAAACATCAATTAATTCTCTAGAAATAAAAAACATATTGTGCATCTACTGCTATGATGTTTTCCTTATTACTAATTTACTACTTATAACTAAGGCAAGTGCTCTTAATGTTGACAAGTAACACAATGGTAAGTAGAGTATCAATTATATAAAGAAATTATTTGGATTTGAAAAATCCTTATACTACTAACTAGTCTACAGAGTGAATAAAGATAACAAAATTTTAAAATTTGAATCATAAAATTAAAAAATAGCTTAACCTAAATAAAAGCAATGTGAATCAAAAGAAAAATAAATAATCAAATATCAAAATCAATTATATGTCAATATCTAGATAAGTACTTACCCTGGAATTATCTTTAATGTCATAATTTAATTATCCTTTAATAGATATATCATCTAGACCAACAAAATTTCTTAGACACCAAAATTGCATCTCTCAAGCTAGAACCTTCTATTATGCATTTGGTTAACTTGCACTTTACCAAGTACCACCTCTTTGAATGCATTAAGCTATGTGGAAGTCCATGAAAGGTTTTAACCTAACACTAGAGAAATCTATCACTGGCACCTCATTAAACCCCTTTTATCTAATCTATATTCCACTCATAAGTAGATTCTTTTGAATCTTAACAAGTGAATTTAAATTAGATTTAAGCACTGATATGGATAAATTCGCAATAAGATTAATAAAAGATAGTTCATAAATGTATATATCCCATTTATAAATCAAAATATATCAATCTATTAAAAGAAAATATTAATATTTTCTCTATTTAAACATAAAAATATTTAGCCACTAATTATTTTTAGTACAACAAAAAATAAAAAACTAAAGAAATCATGATAGATATAATCATAGATGAAAATCTTCGTGTTTTTAACAATTTGATCTATTGCCACAATCTCAAATTTTGATTCTTTAATAAAAAAAGGAATTAAAATTAACCTTTATAGGGTTGGAGAACCTCCTAGCAACTAGACTTAACCTTTTGTAAAGAAAAAATGTTGATATTAAAAATATAAAAAAATAATAGGGTTTATGTGACCTATAAATATGTGGTCCACCTAAGACATATTCTGAGAATTTGTCATGGCTCAGACAGTAGATCTCTCTACTTTTTATCAGGAGTAGACATGGTTTTTGACACGTACTTTACCTAGCATATATTCTCTTTATTTCTTTTCTGAAAAACACACAATATGAGGAATGACTGTGGCTCAATCCATGCCACTTTTTGGATTTCCTTAATAAGATATGGGCTCTCTCGAAGCTTTGTTCTAGTTTATGCGTTCTTCTGGCCCTGATTAATGTTGGACATAAGCTAGCATACAAGTGTAAGTTAGACCATGTTTAACCAAGAATTATATATTTCTTCATTTTTTAAAAATATCCAATTCTTGATAGATATTATTCTAAGGTCAAATATCCTCAATTACTTAAAAGTATATAAAAAAGTAAAATAAGGTAATTTAAAATTAAAACCAAGCAAAATATTTAGAAACATATATGGATATCTCACGTATATACATCCCAAGATTGAGTTCACCTACTAAACTAGAGACTGATTGCCAGCTTGTAGTGAAACCTAGATTTCCCATGCTCACTACCAAGTCAAATCTAGTCACACAATAACAAATTGTTGCAAATAATGATATAGATAACTAAAATTCTTAATAGACTATCTTCTTTATAACCATAATAAATCAACCATTCAGGTTCCATTCTAAAGTAATAAACAACAATTATTCTCTACAGTTTGGTACAATAATAACAACTGAAGATGTTTACAATAAAGACTATACCTTCAAGAAAAAATCAGTACTCATTAAATTCTTATAAAGAACTCTTAATCTCTTTACCATTAAAAAATTAATCACTTTAGAATAACATGACAAAAACTAGATACACTTAAATGCTCTTTCACTCTTTAATCTTTCAAGAATTTATATCTCTTGATTACTTATGCTCATCTCATCTTCCTTTACTCTAATATGCCCCTCTATAAAGTCTTTACTTTACTAAATGTTATTAGCATATCTCTCTTGTTGCAGTGAGGGAGGTTCTAACTTATGATTGTAATCATAAAAATATATTTTTACTAATGATTCTAGCTTTACTGTTATTAATATTTTGATTTGGCAAAGAATCTAGCAATATATGATAAATTGAGCAACATGTGAAGACAAGGTGATCAATGATTCATTTAAGAATCAAGAGCCAAGGTTGAGTTACCATAATAGGGAGATTTTTGAATAAAAAAGGCATAACCAAGTGAAGAATAAGGTGAAGATACAAAACTAAGAAGATCAAGAATATTTTAAAAATAAAATTATGAAAAAAGTTATAAAATTTTTGTAACCTTTAATTTGCTATTTTCAATAAAATTAAAGCCCAAAGTACATATCAACTTATATTGAGCTTAATGCATTATCTGTCAATTTTAAGAGGAAAATGTTTATTGAGTTTTGAAAAAACCTTAAATACTTAGTTTTCAAATTTTGGGATAGTTTGAATTTATTAGAATTAAGTTTTGAAGATATTTTCTAGACCATTATTAGATTGACCTATAAAGGATATAGGTTGCCCTAAGTCATACTTTTTGAGTTAGGTTGATTAATATAATGTTTTTTTAGGTAGGTTAATGTATATTGGAGATTGATTGACTTATATCGAGGTTCTCACTTAGGTCAATTGTAAATAAGGCTAGGTCAACTGAATGTCTTGGAATTGATTTAGGTTGTTTTACAAAGAGTTTGTATGACTTTTAAGAAACCATTTTGTTAAGGCAAATTCAATCGAATGGGATAAATATGTCAACAAAATATATTGACAATAGTCATATAATATATGGATATAAGCACCATGAACCTTGATAAGTTGTTATAATTTTCATTTGCATCTTATACATATTAATTGAGCCTTATGGTATTGGTTAAGCAAAAGAGGCATGCTTGGATGTATATGATGCATTATAATAGAAATTACGGTTTAATTGAAGTTAACTCTTTCATTTTATTGATTTCTACATGTTAAATCATAAAGGCTAGCTCTTCGCTCGTGAAAAAGAAGATGTTTAAAGGTGTTTATCATTGTGCAAGGGAAGATAGGTTATGGGTCACTCTTTATCAGATCTAAAGGAACACATTGTAAAGGTCTTCACTTAAGAGGAAGAGAGTGTTAGAAGATTACTATTCACCTATTTAAGAAAAAGATAGTTAAATTTTTAGAAGATTTTAGAGAGTGTATATAGGTCAAATATAGTTAGCCGAAGTACTATAAATTATCTATGATTTTCTCTTCTTACACTCCTTATTTGTTACACTTTATTATTATGAATTCTTATTCATCATCGATACTGACAAAACATTCATCTAGTATCCTAGGTAATTGACTAACTAATTTTTCAAAAAGTAAATTTTATGAACACCCAATTCGTCCACTCTTGAATTTTATATGGGAACAATATCTCCCTTTTATCTTGGGTAAATATGATTATTATTAAGCTTTCATATGATTTTTAGTTGAGCGCACAACCTAATAAGGGGAAACATGTCTCATTATTTAGTTGACAAAATCATTTAATCGACTAAACTTAATTGACCACATGGTTCGATCAATGTCTTAACAATTAGATCATAAAGCTTCTCTCAGTTTAAGGACACTCCTTTTTCGCTATGATGCTTTAACACTCTCATGGTTGCTCCAAAATGATTAATATTTAATTGAAATAAAATCACTTCTCCAAGCTTTAATCATCACTTAGACATCCCCAATAATGGACATCAAGACTTGAAACATCATTTCCAAATTTGATTCATTTATCTAAATCTTCAACATTAGTTCACATATTTCAAGCACAATTCCAAAGTTTTAAGAATTAGCTCTCATAATTGAAGTATTAACTCTAAAGTGCCGACTAGTTTTGTTTTTATAACATATCTCTACTATTACTTATCAATATTTAAATGGTTCTTAAATACTCTAATATTTTGTTATTATTGATGGAGAATAACTTGCTCCAGCACCTATTTCCAACCATCGTATGATCTTTTGAAGGAATTAGAGGTCCAATGAATAGGACAAAAGTCAAATGCATGAAGATAGCTTTGCAAGGATTAATCATAAAAATGAAAAAGAAAAGGAGGTTAATTAAGATTAATTAGATGTATTGCCAAGATTATTCACTTTTTTATATTTTGTTGAGGATGAAATATGCTTAATACAAGAAGAATAAGACTTAGAGAATATCAAATAACCTAGTCCTCTTATTTTGAGTTAAATGAAGTTGAATTCACATAATTAAGATGAATTGAACGGCTTTATTTCATATTAGTCGGCATGTTTTATTCTAATTGGTTTATAACTTACTTAATTATAAAAGCTCATACCATGTTAATATTGTTTTATAACTATTTGGATTATGACTTATTATGAGGTTAATTTCTAATCTGATTATGATTCCTTTTGAAATTAAAGATACAAATTAAAATAGGATTCTTATGTTCCTAGTTAAAGTAATATTAGTAGTTAGTATTTTAATCCTTGCTACACCTGATAAGGATTGTTCTTTTGGGACTTAAATTTCCTTTTTCTTTTAATATTTTAGTTCTTTTAGAGTTTACACCTCTAAGAAGTCATATAATTAATATAATTTGAGGATCATCAATATAAAAATCAATTTGAGGGTTTCTCTTCACTTTTTGTGAGAGATTCCTCTTACTTTTTTAATAAAAACTTAATCTAATCTCATCGAGGCAAATTGTGGTGATCAAAATTCTTATAGTTTTAGTTCTAATCCTTGCTTGATCTAAAGATGATCTTAGGGTTCTAATTCCTTATAGTTAGGGTTTTAGGTAGTTTGTAGCCTAAGGTTCATATTAATTATTCAACTTATGAGTATAAACCTGCTCAGTTTAATAATAACACAATTAGATTAAAGGGTATAACAAAATTAAGGATAGGAAAAGTCCAAATTTTGTATTAATTCAATATTTGGAGAAGTTCCTAGATTAATAATAATGACATGTAAATTAAGAACTGATTATAATAAACTTTGAAAAGTATTATAGGATCTTAAAGTTACACCAAAATTTATCTTAAAATTATAAACACAATGGATAATAATGTTGTTGAGGAATAATGATATGGATATATCATTTCTAAATATGCGTTGAACTCTCGTATCTAAGCTCTAAAGAAGAAGATAATAAAAAGATAATGATTGGGGAGGAAACTGAGAATTATAGACACAATTTAACAATCTTAACCTCATGTATATGAAATTATTCATACAATGGAAGATGATCAAAATAAATTGTAATGCATTTGTTGATAATGCATACATATAAGAAATATGATAGAAGTAAAAAATTATAGTAATAAAAAATTATTAATAATTTGTTGCTCATTGTCGCATAGGTTTGTGCCAAAATACTAATGATTGGTCTCTAGTTGGTCCCAAAAAGCCAAACCCCACATGCCAATAACTCTAAATCCTATATCAAATGCTTGGTGATTTAAAATTTCTCCTTCACCTAGTTAAATCAGTCAATTAGTTCAAAAGATAAACAATCTAATAAGATCATGTTGAGTTCTTATAGTGATAACATAATGAACTATATTATTGATAAATCTTTTACAAATAAAATGCTTCGATAAGTAAGTTTAATCCATCTTTTTTAAACTTCAGATTGATCAATCAATTAAAATTTTATGTGTTAGATTGATTTAAATTTTATGGAAAAGAAAAAATATTTTGTTTAGTTCTACTTCTATTTACACTAACAATGTCCAAGTAGGAATCTAACTAAGATACGATGGTTAGAAAGATTTAAAAGTAAGCAGTTTTATTCCTAATTAATAGAGAGACTATTTTTGTTTATATTTTTTAAATTTATAATTTTAATTTTCATATTCAGAAAAAGTCTTATTTGGTTAAGAATTTTTTTATTTTTATAAAAATTAATTTAATTATCTTTTTTATTTTTTCATAAATTAATTTGATTACTAACTAAACAAATTATTTTAATTATATGAAAACAGTTGTTTACTAAAAATAATTTAATATTTAATTCTACATAGTTATATTATTTTTAAAAATTTATATTTTTGATAATAATAATAATAATAATAATAATGGATAGTAGCAGTAGTAGTATTATATGTTTTTTTTTGGAAAAACAGAAAAAGCAATATCACGGAACAAAAACCAAATACAAAGTTTTTCATAAGTTTGGAGTCTGGACACGCGAGGATGACTCCGTGACTTGAATGCCATGAACTTCCCAAACCTACTTTAAGAGAACAGGGGCTGACTTGCTTTAGATAACAGATCAAGCACCGGTGAGTTGACCATGAGCAGCTGACACGAGTATGAGGCACTATAATACTAATTCCTTTAGCTACTTCTTCCTTTCTTTCATCCCCACTTTTTACTTCCTTAGTATAGCATCTTCGTCTCACCCCGTCTCTTCGTTGTTGGGTGTTCATCCCTTAGGTACCTTTCTCTTTCTCGGTCTCGACCCAGATCCAATTTTCATTCTAATTGCTGTTTTTTCTTTCTTTTATTGCTTTTACCATTCTGTTTTATAAGTCAAGTTTTGATCTTTGGGGTTGCAGATGAGAATTACTTTGCTTCGCGGTTGATCAAATGCAAAGACGGTTCTAAATCCTTCACCAGAGACCGTCTCAACGATAATTTCTGCGATTGCGTTGATGGCACGGACGAGCCAGGTCTTACTTTACTTTGCATTCTTACTCTTCTGGATCATTCTAACAGATATTTTGTTGGGTTCTCAACATTGCTTGCTGGTTAATTTTCTGTTCATTTTTTCAATGGCATGCCTACACGAAAATTTGATTGCCTGCTTATTTCGGTCGTGATTGACTTATGAAAATGCCAAAGCCAGGAATGGAAGTATTAGAATCTGTTTCTAGTTTCCTTGACTCGATGAAAAAAACACCAAAAAATGATTGCCTTGAAACTTATGTTTTCAGAGGGCATTTCGAACGCATTGAGTTTTTAGTTCCCCTCCGATTGACAATTTTGGTTTCTTTTTCTTCGTTGGTCTCAGGAGGTTTCTTCTATGACTTTTAACACTTTCTGATGTTCTACAGATGTTTGTTTTAATTTATGACCATGCATGCCATGTCCTTGTTGACCCTGCTGTTCTCTCTGTCATTCACAAATAGTGAAACATAATTAATCATCTTGCACTGCACCTTCCACAATTCATTTGGTTACAATCTCATTCTGTTTGCAGGAACTCCGGCCTGTCCTAGAGGAAAATTTTATTGCAGGAACTTAGGAAGTACACCTCAATTTATTTTCTCGTCCCGCATTAATGATCGAATTTGTGGTAATTATAAGCATCAATCTGAACTGCTCTCTTCTCCTTTGCTTCAAGTTAAACCTTGCTTGTGAAGTCTTCTTATGAAAGCATATGGTACTAGTGAGCATTTTCTTTGGAGTCAATCTAATTGATTATGGCCCTTTTGGTGGCTCATTATGCAGTGGTGCATCCAACGTTATTACCTTACTTATTTTGCAACTGATTCCCTATAATTTGCCGACTTTTGTCCTTATGTCCCCTTAAAAGAGTTGGATCTGGTACTTAACTTATTGGGTAAATTATAATTTAACCTTTAGCCCGTTCTTATCTTTAACATGAAGTTTTAGTCTTTCAGAGAGTGGTTACTGCTTAAATTGGGTCAGCAGGACTGCTGCTAATTTTTATGCTGCTTTTTTCTTGGGATTAATAAAGATTGGTTGTTCTCCAACATTCTGGCTTGATTTCCATTTCTTCACCTGTTAACTCAGCAGACTGTTGTGATGGAAGTGATGAGTATGATAGTGGTGTCAACTGCTCCAACACTTGTGTCATGGGTGGAAACATGGCGTACAAAAGTGGAAGTTATATCTCATCAATTGACACAAAAGAGTCGAGAGCTGGAATTCTCTTGGATGACCTGTTGGAGAAAGTTGAAGGTACTCTTTTGATCTTCTTACTTTCTTTCCATCCCTCTTTAAGAGTTTAATTTTCTTTTTCATTTTTCTCATGGCCCATTTGTAAATAAAACTATCAAATTTGAGTTCGTTATTATTACTTTCAGGGTTGAAGGTGGTACTTCTCCTACAAATTGTTCTTTTCATCTGTGTGGTTATTTTATGTATGCTCCATCGACGTGTCAGATCCAAAAGAAGGCGTAATCGTTAGAATGCTTAGCATGGTGAGAGGCCGATTCCTTACTCGCGCATGAAAGGTTCAAGCAAAAAGAAAATGTTTTGCCCAGCTTGTGAAGGAAAACTATCATCCTGTTTTTGTATATAGTCAGGAAGATAACGCAACAGATAAAAGTAACACACGGTTTACAGTTCTGATAGAACTCTAAATCATCACATTCTTACAGTGCTTTGCGTTCCGTTAGAAATGGACACTGCCTAAAGGTCTATGTTTGAAGGTTAGTAAAGTTTAGGTTGTGTAAGCTTGGTGTGTATCTCCGACGGCATGTGATGATTGGATGAACGACGAATTCTTTTCCGGTTAATCAGCAAATATCGAAATGGTTTTGTTATTGGGTATGTAGGTGATTACTTTTTCTTTTTCAGACTGAAGTAACATTGTTTCCATTTGCTCTATAGGCATCCGGAACATTACACAACAGCTTTGAAAGCTAGAAGCAGTGTAACCGAATCATGTAGAGATCTTTGGTTGACTGTATAGGGAAAGGAAATTGAACAATGACGACGGAATTCTCCTTGAAATAGCCTTAGGATGTACGATGTAATCATTATAGAGAGAGGGGAAATTAGAAGGCTACTTCAGGATAAAGAAAAGACAAAAATCATGCCTCAGCTCTGTCCTTAATAAGCAAGCACGCAAGCTCTAACTCCAAGCCCAGTGGAAGACTGGACTTTTCCCATTTCAGAAGCTAGTGTCTTCCTCAACCATCAGGCTTACCTAGCGGTTCAACAATGCATTTTATGTTTCTCACGAAGTAACAGGCTAGGCCGCTGTCTAGCTTTAATTTACTCAGCTTACATGATCATTTGTACCTTTAGTTAACGAATAACAGGACTAAACGAGCTCCCTTTTTCTTAATAGCTCTCCTCTACTGTTCCCTTGACCCAAGGCTTGTGTACTTTTGAAAAGAACTGCTTCTTTTGGAATTCATATAACTTTATTGACCCCAAAAAGGAAAAAAAAATAGACTTGCATACCTATCGTCAGTTTTTGTGTTGTAATGACATGAGAATGAAGTTTCGACATCAATGCTTATAATATTGCCTTATGATTATGTGATATATTTAACCAAATTAACTTTTTATAATTATTTTATAAGACAAATTCACTAGATAACTATATCTTATAAAAAATTTTATGAAGATTTTAATTATTAGATTTATATTGCACTTATATTTTATCTTTAAATTACTTAAAATCAATATTTTATTAAGATTATATATTCATAAAGCAAAAAGACTAACACATATTATGTTTTTTACTTATAAAGTAGTTGATGTTAAAAACTAAAATATAGAAATATTTAAACAAATATTTAATTGTTTATTAGTCAAGAAGTTTATTAAATTAATATGACATGAGAATTTTATATGTATATATCTAAAAATACTCATTGTAATAATTGCATTATATGACTTCATAAGTATTGTTATATACTGATATTATTTCCAACCTATTTTAATCAAGATTAGTTCAATTAATAGTATTGAATATAACATAAAGTATATGGAGATATTTGAACAATTAATATAAATACCTTAAAATAATTAGAAAGTATATACCAATTTTCGATTGGACGTAACAATAATTAAGGAGAATGATCCAACCTCGCTAATGCACATCACCTATAGTTATGTGCTTTGATTTTCCCTCTAAAATCCTAGTCCTTTTTTCCATTGTTATTGTTGTTCTTTAACATTCCCTTTGTTCTAGATGTTCCTTTAAATGCCAAACTTAGCTTTTTTTAATAAATTCTTCTATTTGGTTTCATTATCGTCTTAGCCTCAATATGTTTTTAAGCTGAAGTTGGAAATGCATTCACTGGTAACATCTTGATTGCAACATGTCAGAATGGTTAGGTGGATATATCAAGATTATAGATCAATTAAGATTGGAATAAATAGGAAACATGCAAAATATTGTTATGCATGCAAAGAGGAGTTCAGTGTAAAACTCTCTAACTATAAGTTACAAATTAATATTTATAACTTACAAACTATAAGATTGGAATTCTTACAAACTCTACTCTTAGATGGTTGAACTTGTTTCTAGATATATGAAATAACATGATGGATGTGTATTTATAAGTGTATTAAACTAATTATAATCTTACATTTCATTTGGTTATAATTACTACATATTTTAATATTTACTTTGTACCTTAAATTGTTTATATTTATCTAGATAGTTTGTAAATATTATCTAGATTCTTATAATGTGATAGGATCTTGATATTGTGAGTAATATAATCCACTTAAAATAATATCTAACAATCCCCCACCTAAAGATGTGATTGAAAACTAATCAATCCTCGTACTATCTTATCACTATCATGTTGCTTACATTTATATTAAGCTATATGAAGATCAAAACCAAACAAATTTATTATTGTTAACTATCTTTTGGTATTGAATTTTTGCATATCCATAGTTTTTCTTCCTCCACTTGCTCACGAACGAAGAGAAATTGAGCTTATATACGCTTAATTCTTGAATGAAATGTTGGATTCCTTGCTAGATGTAAGGCATTTTAACTATCACAAAATAATGAAACCTAATTTGTTGTTTGTGCCTGAGCTATTCAATACCAATTTTAACCATAGTTTTTTTACTATCTTTTTTATCTATTACATATTATTCTTCTATTATTAACATAGTCATAATTGGTTGTAACTTTAAAATACAACTTGCAACCCTACCAATGAGCATGAACATATAGCTTGTTATGGATTGGCTTCTATTAAGTCATTTGCATAATTAGAGCTAAAATATCCTTTGACAATAATGTCTAATCCTCCATATTTTAATGTAATATGAGACACCCCCTTAATGTATCTTAAGAACCTCTTTGTAGCATTCCAATGCTCTCAGCTTGGATTTTCCATATAGCAACTAGCTACTCCTATTATATATAAAATGTCTGGTTTTGTATAAATCTTTAAAAAATTAAACTCTTCACTTTAGACATTTTTATGCTCTCATCTTTGTTGCTAGGACATGTACCTGAACTTTGTCACTTTTATCTGATAAGTGCCTAAACTGTAAACATCCACTAATTATTTACAATTATTAAAAATATAACAAACATGTTAATAATATTTATTATTAATATTATATAAGAAATTTCAATAACTATGCATATTAAATAAAAATTATTTATTTATTATTATATGAAAATAATTTTATTAAAATATATTCTGCTTGATATATAATGATAATTATAATTCCTTTTTGTTTTATTTTTAACATTTGATTAATAGTTATGATTAATAAATATTTAATATTTAATATAATTAATTAATTAATTAATTAGTAAATTATTAATTTATTTTAACTAATAGTTAATATAATTATTGCTAGTGATATAAATTTAACAATATTTATAACCTTTTAAGAAAGAAAAGAAAATCATGGACGACATAAGAAAACCATAATGAAAAAAATATAACGACCTTAAGGAATTAAGAATTCACTATTTATCTTTTTAGTTGAGACACGTAAAAAGAGTCATAACTTGTGTTCAACAATATAAGTATTTAATTAAGAAATTAAGGGTTAGATAAGAATTTAAAGAACTTATTCAATAATTTTTTTGAGAGACTAACTCAAATAAAGTGACAAAGTGCAAAGTCAGTCATAAATTTTTAAAATTGTTACTCACAATTAAATTTAAACTTCATTGTATCTTTGTTTTTTGAAAGAGAAAATAATGAATTAATTGAGAAATGAAATCATAAGCCATTTTGCAAAATAATGCCTCAGACACAAGGCTATACACAGATAAAAGATTTAGGAACACTTATAGAGCAAGGAAGCTATCATTTGTGCCATCCTCATTTTTGGATACGTAACAGGAATAAGGACAAAAGTCATGTTGCTAGTGGGAGTCTAAACTAGATGTCACTTTTCTTGCGGAGTCAAGCAAGAAGCTGATTAACCAGATTGCATGTTGGTAAATCAAGCCTTTTAAATGTTATATTAGACATGCAATAAATAATACTCTCTTTTTCAATTGGCTTTAAGTTTTCTCCATAAGTACATTCTTGTGTTTCTTCAAATTAAGAGTGTTAGTTGTTTTTTTATTTCTCAATGTGTTAGTATCAGAGTAGGTTAAATCACCCCCTCCATGGCTAGTGACGATAAATAAAGCACAAATTGCATTACAGATTACCTTAGGTTAGAGGACTAGGGGAGGCGCTATGGGAGATGAAGCATCAAATTATCTAGTAGTTAGAGGATTGTTTGGAAGTGCTTTTAAAGGACATCCTATAGTCGCTTCATACCTTTAACCCTTTAGCCAAGAAGGATAAGGACAATGATGGAGATTGTATTACGGACGTATAAGCCCTAAGGCACCCTATTTAGAAAGCCATTCCTATTCTAGGTTAGAGGTTACCTACCTATAATAGTGAATTAGAGTTAGATGAGGAGTTGCCACATGACGGACCATAAAAATAAAGATATCTTGAAGGTTGTTTCAAGTTTTTGGTCGATATTCCTAACTTTGATAAGTATTTTAATATTAAACGAGGTCTTGATTGGATCATATACATTGATCGGATCTTTGATTATTATAAGATCCCAAAAGAGAGGAAGGTAAATTAAGTTGGTGGTTTGTAGGTTGAAGGAAGGCACTTCTGATTGGTGGGAGAAGATCAAATAGAGGAGAGGCATGATGAGAAGGATTTAGTTCGATCTTGGATGAGGATGAAATGGTTGATTTAAAGGGATTTTCTACCTTTAGATTATAAGCAAATTCTATTCCAACAATACCAACGATACAAACAGGATTCTCTGTCTGTACAAGACTAAACTATAGAATTCATAAGGTTATCTCGATATACTGATTTAGGAGAGAGGGCTAGATTATTTTCATATTCCTATATGGTCTAAGGCCTGCCTTGTCAGATAAGAATGGGATATTATTGATTCAAACTTTTGCTAAGGCTCAAAGATTGGCCTTAAAGACAAAATTGTTAGCTTAAGAGAGAAGCAAAATTGAGCCTCCTTCAAAAGTTATACAGGAGAAGCTTATGGAGTTTTGATAGAAAGGACAAAGGCCCTGCTAGAACCTCCTCCACATGGGAATCATTTTTATGAAGAGAAGGTTACACGTAAATAGAAGATCGGTGAAAACAAGGAGGCTCTTAAAGAGAATAATCCCTATACCAAGTCTCAACCTAAAGTTTACTATCGGTGTCACTGCAAGAATAAAAGCCAATCTGTGACGTTTTTAAAACGTCGCAGATTCTCCAAAAATATCGCAGATAATCTTTTGCGACGTTTTAAAAAACGTCATAAAAAAGGTTGCGGATTGTGGTGTAGGCAAAACCTATCTGCGATGTTTTGAGGAAGACGTCGCGGTATGTATAAGCATTACGCGACGTTTATGAAAACGTCACGAAAAAATACGCCTTTCCACGACGTTCAAATAAAACGTTGCGGAATCGTTAATATTCCGCGTCATTTTATTTTAATGTTGCGTAAAGTTAGTTTCCGCGACGTGTTGAAAAATGTCGCGGAAACTAACTTTCCGCGACAACTTAATAAACGTTCCGAACGTCACGGAATCATTAATATTCCGCGACATTCAGAAAACGTCGCGGAATTCTTAATATTCCGCGACGTTTTGTTTTAACGTCGCGGAAAGTCCATTAATCTGCGACGTTTAAAAACGTCGCGAAAAGGGTAAAAACGTCGCAGAATTTGATTCAAAATTTTTTAAAATAAATAAAATTAATTTAATTTTGTAATTTTACAAATTTAATTTATTTAATAACTATTTGATATTATTATTTAGTATTGAATGTTATTTATTTATATCATTAATTTTAA
>JAOQMS010000007.1:2331847-2352746 GCA_027563885.1 Erythroxylum longipes
ATAACCAAAATGTTGTCGTTTGGTTTAAACCAAAACAACATCGTTTTTGGTATGTAAAAAATTCCCACCCGTCCCCTTCCCCAACCAGACGACATCGTGTTTCTTCTTAAGCCAACAGTGACGTTTTCTTCAATAAAATGTCGTAGTTTATCTTTTGCAACATTTTATTGAAAAAATGTAGCCAAAAGTTGCACAAATCCGCGACGTTTATATAAAACGTCGCGTAAAAGTAAGACTTTCGGTGACCTTTCTTAAACGTCGCCAAAAGTCTCTATAATCCGCGACTTTTTATCAAAAAACGTCACTGATTGTCTATAATTTTTGTAGTGTATGGAGAATCTAGAAATTTGTCAAATCAGTGTCATTAGAGTAAAATGAATATTATGGAGAATGAGGAAGATGATGATGCTATTAGTTATGGACTAATGGTGATGATGCATAGTTTGAGATCTAAGAGGAAGGAAATATGGAGTGGGAGAATTATGTAATTCAAAAGTTATTACTAGCTCCAAAATAAGAAGATAAGACCAAGCAACATCAATTGTTTGAAATATGTTGTACCATTGTAAATTAGTTATTTGAAGTGATTATGGATAGTAGGAGGTGCAAAAACATTATTAGCAAAGATGTGGTGAAATAGCTAGGATTGACAACTGAGAAGCACCCAAATCTTTACATAATTAGGTGGATTAAATCGACAAGCAAACTTTGGGTGACTAAGTGCTATAAGTTACCTTTTTTTATCGGTCAATAGCCATATACGATTTTTTAATGTTGTGGATATGAATGATTATCACTTGTTTATGGGAAGGCCTTTATAGTTTGATACTGCTTCCTAATATGATGGATACAAGTTAGAGAAAGGTGAGAAAAATTTATGCTTCACCAATAACAAAAGAATTTCTAGCCCAAAGCTTCCAAAGTAGAGTGGCGGACTTTCCTTATTGTTAAAGTCAGAACATGAAATGTTAAAGGCTATCAAAGTGTCAAAGGAGTTCTATTGGTGGTGAAATAGGTGCTTCCTATTTTGGAAATATAACTTCATCATATTTCGGAAGTAGTTTGAGCATTTTTTAAGGAGTTTGAGGATGTGAAGCTTAAGGATTTACCAGATGGACTTCCATCAATATGAGATATTCAACATCATATTGACATAATTATTGGGGAGAGTTTACCCAATTTACTGCATTACCAGACGAGCCCAAAGGAGTATGAGATTTTGTGAGAGAAGGTAGAGGAGTTATTACAAAAGGGGCATATTTAAGAGAGTATAAGCCCATGAGCAATTCTAGACTTATTAACACCTAAATCAAATGGGATTTGGAGGATATGTAATGATATCTGAGCAATCAATAAGATCATCATTGGCTATAAATTCCCTATACCTAAGTTGGATGATATGTTTGATTATTTGCTTGGGTCTGTAGTATTTTCAAAACTTGATCTTCGAACTTGATATCACTAGATTCATATTTAATTAGGAGATGAGTAGGAGACAATCTTTAACAATAAGGATTGGTTTTACGAGAGGTTAGTCCTACCTTTTGGCCTCACCAACGGCCCAAACACTTTCATGATGCTGTTGAATTAAGTATTATGGCCATTTATTAGGAAATTTATTGTCATATATTTTGATGATATCCTAATATTCAGTGGTTTAAAAGAAGAGTATGTTGTACACTTACGCTCTGTTCTGATAGTATTGTAGGAAAACAAGTTGTACATGAACTTGAAGAAGTGTAATTTTATGATTTATAAAGTTATTTTCATAGGGTATATTATTAGTAGTGATTGAATTCAGATAGATGAGGCCAAGATTTGGATTATTAAAGAATGATTGACATTGAAGACAATCTTAAATGCTAGGAGTTTTCATAGGTTGGCTAAATTTTAGCAACAGTTCCTTTGAAATTTTAGCACCATTATAGCTCCAATCATAGATTGTTTTAAAAAAGAGAAGTTCAATGAAGCAAAGAAGCAAATAAGAGGTTTGCCTTGCCAAAAGAGGAGTTTTGTTTTGCACCAATTTTAGTCTTGCCTGATTTTAAGGTTCCTTTTAAGGTTAAATGTGATGCCAGTAGAGTAGGGATTAGTGTTGTTCTTTCTTAGAGGCTGGCCTATGGCATTTTATAATGATAAGCTCACTGAGGCCCAATGTAAGTGGACCATATATGACAAAGAATTTTACTTGGTTGTGTATGCATTAAAATTTTAGGAACACTATCTGATTGGTCACAAATTTATTATTTATTTCGAGCATAATGCTTTGAAATATTTAAATAGTAAAAAAAATCAGTAAAGATATGCATGCAAGGTGGTCCCAATTCTTATAGAAATTCTTGTTCAAACTCAAACATTAAAGTTACTAAAAAATCTATATGTAGACTTAAGGCATTAGCTACCATATTTTGAACATAAGCCTTATATTCAGAATATGGTAACGGATGCCTTAAGTCAGTGTATATATTTATTAGTGACTTTAAGGTAGGAGATTGTTAGTTTTAATGAGCTAAAAGAGGTGAATGCTAGTGGTGAGGATTTGTCAACCATTTGGGAAAAATGTTCAAGATAGCAACCTATAGAAGACTTCTTTATCTATAACTGATTACTATTATGACATAAATCAACTTTGCATTTCTAAAACCTCATCAAGGGAAAAGGTGATTAAGGATTTGCATAGAGGAGTCCTTATTGGACATCTGGGGCTAGATAAGACTTTAGCTTTTGTGAGGAGTGTTATTATTGGCCTCATATGCATAGAGATGTTTCTAAGTTTGTGTAGAGGTGTTATGTGTGTCAAACTACCAAGGGACAATAGTAGAATATGGTTTTGTAGACACCTTGATTTGTTCTTTATAATATATGGGAGGATTATCTATAGAATTTATTTTTGGATTACCTTGAACCTAAAGAGGAGCGGACTCTGTGTTTGTTGTTATAGACACATTTTCCAAGATAACACACTTTATCCCCTATAAGTAAAATTTGGATGCAAGTAGGACAGTTAAGTTATTCTTTAGAGAAATTGTTCATTTGTATGGAGTGCACAAAACTGTCATGTTAAACCGAGATAGCAAGTTCTTGGCATATTTTTGAAGAAAATTATGGAAAATGTTTGATTGTTTCTTAAATTAAATATTACTATTCACCTGCAAACAGATGTCAGACTGAAGTGGTAAATCAAACATTGGGCAATATGATTCGGAACATTTGTTGGGATAGACCCAAGTGGTGGGGTCTTACTTTGGCGCAAGTAGAATTTTCCTATAATAATGATGTTCATAGTGCTATTAGGAGGTCACCATTTTCATCCTCCCCAGTATACTTTTGATATAGTAAAGTTGCCAGTTAGAGTTGGTGTGAGGAGAGTTACAGATCATATGGCAAAAGAGTGGCATAATATACAGGCTGAGATTAAACAAAAACTAAAAGAGGCTAACCAAAAGTACAAACAAGTTGTTGATCAACACTGTTGAGAGCAAATTTTTAAAGAGGGTGACCAAGTGATGGTGATCTTACATAAGTTGAGGTTTCTGATTGGTACTTAAAGCTATGGTTTTGAAAATATGATCCATACAAGATGTTGAAGACATTCTACAATAATACTGATGTGATTGACCTACCCGACAATATAGAAATTTTCTTGACTTCCAATGTCATGAATATTTCCTCATATCATTTTTTTGATGAGGTGTTATACCCTGATTTGTTAGAACACTTGAGGATGAGTTTTTCCCAAGTAGAGGGCACTAACATGGAACATTTATCACCATAAGTTTTCATTTTTTACAAGTTTCCTACTTACTTTGGTTTCCCATTTTATAAGTTTCTTGCTTATTTTTTATTTTTCTTTTGGATTAAGGTTTCTTTGTCAAGCCTATATGTAGGCTGTTGAATTAGACATTCAATTAATAATACTCTTATATTCAATTGACTTTAAACTTTCTCTATTAATGAATTCCGTGTTTCTTAAAATTAAGTGTGTTGCTTAGTTGGTCTTTGTTTCTTGTTGCATGACCGCAAACCAACAAACGACCATAAGTTAAATTATTAACCTTAGAACAAGTCAAAAATTTAATAATACTTTGAACAATTTTTTTTAATATTGTATTTATGATATTTGAATTGATAAGAATACTAAAGTTAACATACCCAATGAACAAGGCTTTGTCTACTATTCTTTTCAATTCTCTTCTTTTCTTTGAATTGAAAACTTTGAATCGAAAAGAATACTAGACAATTTAATTCTTTCCAGAAGACTACTAAAAAATGTTTTGGAAAGCAGTGTCCAACAAATCAAGAAAGTTTATATTTGCAAAATGTAAAGGAGACTACTTGTTCATTAGTGAGGACTTTGGTTAGTTAAAAAGAGGGGAGTCCTCTCACTTAGTCATTTGCTGAGGCCATTTATTTTGACGACTTTTAGACCTGTATTCCCGGCTGTTCTTGTTTTAGCTTGTCTTGCCTGATGGCTTGTGATTGGTCTATATGCTCGGATGTGCTAACATTCTCGATGTATTTACTCCTTTCTTTCAATTTGATTAAACTATCTTTCAAAAAGAAAAGGTCACTGACTAAATCACATGGCATTTATACGCTGCATTAAGGTGCTTAATTGTCAAGCACGAATCATCTTGACAAGCAAGGCGACCAAACAACAAAAGAGAATAAAATGTCGATGTAATAATGGTTAGTGCCTCCCATCCCCCGTGAACTTGACGAAGTAATTAGTATACACCAACAGCATAAATTCCAAGTTACTCGATGGTGATGGAAGGTGGGAAAGAAGTAGATGGCGTGCTCGTTGTACCTCATTAATTAAAACACACACACACATATATATATAAATAAAGAAAGCAGTAGAGAATACCCTACATGATGGTATGGTTTGGGGACAAAACAAAAGTAAAGCTTAAAACCCTGCAAAACAGTTCACATGGCCTCACAATATTATACAGTATACATGATATGATTCTCTTGGCTATTAAACTCCCTCATCCCTTTCCCCCTCCTTTATCTTCACAGCTCATATCCCAATTGCCCCAACTCTTCACTGTAACCTCATTGTTTCTGCACGCTAGCTTGCGAGCTACAATCTTTATTATTATATAATTTTGCTTACTCCAATACACAAACCTTTACTTATTCTATCTAAATAACTTATCCGTCATCATGATGTCCCCTCACCAAAAGTATCGAATTAAAAATAAGATAAGGGAGATAAAATTTAATGGATTAGAAATATTTATTTCTATTCTCAGTTTCTTTTTCAATTGTGACTAAATAAAACAAATACAAGAACAAGTTTAATCCTCCAAATTCTTTATCATGAAGTTAGTTAGTGTTTAAATTTACCATAATAGAACGTTTACATGATAAGTTCCTTTCTAGATACCCATTTTAATCATAAGTAATAAATGAGGTAACTCTATAGAAATTATGTATCAAACGTAAGTGATTATAGGACATTCAATAAAATTTTAATGCATATTAATAATTAATTTACTAATAATAAAATGGTATTAAGAATCCTTAAATTAGAAGGCATAATCGTTATTCTTAAATTTTGTAGAATCATATATATGCAATACTTATAAAATAGAGAAACTAGTCAATAGCCTCTTCTTCTTTTTTTTGCCTTTTCCATTAATTTAAATTAGATTATAGATTATGTAAACCTAATCTCTTATAAGTCATTTGTATGTAGGGTTATAAGCAAGAGTAGCCTAATTAAACTAATTAGTTAGAATTTCGACACTATCATGAAGAAGTCTTATACAGTAACCATATCACAATCAACAAACTTGTTGAGAAGACCAAGGTCACAAAAGGATAACAAAAATACTGAAAGTTTATAGGTATCTATTTGATCCAATTGTAGAACAAAAGAGTAATTACACATTAGTCCACATCGAAAAAATTTTATAACATTCTCCCAATTGAGTATAACTAATTAATTAAGATTTAATATATAATTTTTAGAAATATTTTGAAAACAATTTGATTGGGTCAAATAATAAATTTAATAAGTTTGTATGTAGTTTTAAAAAATCAATACAAAGAACTCAATTCAGTGAATCATTTATAGTAAACCATATTAGTTAATATGTTGTAATAAGCATACAAGTCATTGTCCTAATATGCTTTAGGCCATGTCTATGTAATAAAGGCTACTTTATGTATCCATTTCTGGTTTATCAATTAATTTCTTTCAACTTTTAAAAATATATATACAAGTCCCCATAATTATGAACATAAACAGATCACTAACTAAACTCTTTAGTAAAGTACTAGTATAGTGTGACTTATATTAATGACTCGTAAAATCATAAATCATATATAATCAAATTATTCCAATCTCAAAACATGATCTATGAGCCTTAGAAAGGACCATTAATCTTATAAAGAGGTCAATATCCAAAATATAACTTGCATCAGAAAGAGTCATTAACCATAAAGATCAATTATGGAATAAACCATTTCCTTCTATGAAGAAGTTATAGCACATCTAGATAATGTCATGTGTACATGTACAAGAAAGACAATCATATACATGAATTTCAAACATTATTATACAACAAACAACTGTAAAATTCACAACTTTATTAATCTTAATTAAGTACTATGAACATATAAGATATAACTGACAAAACTCCTACTACATCGAAACATCATAAAATAACATAATACCTATATTGCCTACTTCTTTAAGAAAAGCTATAAGACTAAGCCCCTTAGTTAATGGGTTAACTAACATATTCGTGGTGATAATGTACTCATAAAATATACCACCATCAGTAACTCATCCTTAAAGTTTAAAGTACTTAAGTTTAACATACTTAACATACTTGGCTCCATTAATGTTCTTTATATTCCTAGAAAAGAATATAGTAAATGAGTTGTCACAATGAATTCTAATAGTCTTATAAACTGAATCAACAATCATAGGTCTTCCCATGTATTTCTTCAACCACTTGGCATATGCTCTTACCTCATAACTAATTATAATATTAGTTTCCGTGGTTAAAGTCATTATAATAGATTAGTTAGAGCTTTTCTAAGGCTCAAATCATCTAGCTAATACTAGTAAACTTACTATCATGAGAGCATCACTAAGATTCACATTGACATATCTAATAATCTCTATAATCATCCACACATCCATAAATCATTAATAATAACTAGTTTTGATTATAAATCACAAGACTTTCTTCATTGAAACTTAGTATTCATAATCATAATTTTTCAAATACCTACCAAGAACAGTAACCACAAAGGCAATGCTAAGTTTACTGCATACCTATGAATATATGAAATTCTTAATTGCATTATTGAAAGGGATATAATTCTTCTATATTTTTTCAGTTTATTTTTAGGACACTGCTCTTTGCTCAAGTTATCACTTTTTACTATAAAAAATATACCAAGCCTGCAATCCTACTGTTAAATATCTTAAACACTTTATCGATATAAAACTTTTTATCTAGGCTTAAAACCTTTTTAGATTTATCCATATGGATCTTTACTCTGAGAACAAATGGTACCTCCTAAGATCTTTCGCATCAAAGTTGTTTGAAAGCACCTTCTTCATATTCTTCAACATGCTAAAATCAACGTTAGCTACTAGTTTGTCATCTACATATAAGAACATAAACACAAACTTGATTCTACTGAATTTGAAATATGTAAAATAGTCAAGTGTATGCTCCTTAAAATCCAAAGTTGTGACCATCTTATGGAATTTTAATTACCACATTCATAATGCTTACTTTAATTTATAAACTGAATCCCTTCTTTTACAAACTTGGTGCTTATTTCCCTTCATCGTAAAATCCTTGTGCTTCTTTATATATATTCATCCATTAGATCACCATTTCGGTTGCCTTGAAATTTATATCATAAAGCTTAAAATCAAGATGAATTTTCAAACTCATAATAATACAGAACGATTCATTTATTGAGACTAGTGAGAAAGTTTCATTGTAGCCGACTATCTTTTTCTAAGTGTACGCTTTAACTATAAACCTTACTTTGAATCTCTCAACTGTATCTTCAATATTTATCTTGATCTTAAACATCCACTTACTACTAATAGGTTTACATCTATTTGGAATGTAAAATAATTCCAAACACCATTGTTTTCTTGTAAACTACATGTCTTCCTCTATAGTCACCATCCATCTATCAGAATGATTACTTCTTAATGCTTTAGCAAAGTTAAGGTGATTTGTAATCTCTTTTGAAATATAGTCGAACTCACTCATATAAATAATAAAATTTTCAAAAAGTATGGGCTTCTTATCTTTTTATTAACATCTTAATAGTGTTATATGATCAAGTTTAGCATACACCATAATCTAGTCAATAGCTTTTGTGCCACCTCCAAAACTAGGAACTAAAGTTGAATCTAAGTCATCCTTATTTACCTATAGATCTTAGATGGATAACATTAAACACCTAAATGTTTTAAACTAGGCTTCATATATGTTTGTCATTTAAAAGGAGTTTTGGGAATCGACATACTAGAAGCATAGTTTAGGATATAGAGTGTTATCTTCGGTGTCTTTAAGACAGATACTCATGAACGTTTAACCTAACATCATGCCCTTTATCATATTTTTTAGTGCTCAATTGCCCCTCTTAGCTAATTTATTCTGTTTAGGTGTATCCAACATATTGTATTATGTAACCATGTCACAACCATATCGAAACTTATTAAAAGTCCTTTACTCTTGACTAAAATCTCCATATATACCATAGTACTCTCCATCATAATTGAACTTGAAAAAAATTATTGGATCTATTAAGTTTCTTCTTAATCTTTGCCTTAAAATTTTTGAAGTTTTTAGGACCTTAGTCTTATTACTGATGAGATATAAATAACAATATCGAGAGTAATCATTGATAAAAATCATAAACAACTTCTTTCCACCAATAATTGGTTTTTAGATGTTCATTAATGTTTTTGTGAATCTATAAAAACTCAATATTATTAATTGCACCTTTCTTCTTACTTTTAACAAGTCTACCTCTAATATAATCTACATAAGCACTACTAATATGATCATAGACTAATTTGAGGATGATTTCAACCATAATCAATCTCTTTACTCTTTCCTTTGAAATATGACCAAGTCTATTATTTCATAAAGTAAATAATTTCTCATTGGTTAAACTCCCAACTCCTTTTTTCCTTTATTTTTCAACATTCAAAATCAGTTTATTAGGATCCGTCAAATCTAAATAATAAAGATCACATCTAGTAAACATTCACTAATTATAACAGAATAAATGGACAATGAAACCTTTTTAATTACTAAAAATTAGTGAATATACATCAGCATCAAGTTTGAAAATTAAAATTAAAATATGTGTCATATATGGATATACAACATCTCATTCAACATTAGTAACTAATAGATTAAGAAAGAATCTCATATCATTATTTATAGTCCATTTAGGTTGCTAGCTATGTCGTTCATCCTCATAATGTAAATTACAACCTTAGATGCTCTATCATACCTTAGTAAAGTCAACATGTGCATAAGTTCACGTACCACAAAATTTTCACATTCATTGAATCTCACCTTTAAATCTTTCATAAATCTTTTGGCACTACTTTCAATCAATAAACCATCCTTAAGATATGCTAAAATCAACTTCTCCATCACTATGATGATTAGCCTATTCAATAACTCACTTTTTTAAGTGAACCTTTTACTCTAGTTTGCTCTCTTATATCATAAGCATTTGCTCATATTCAATGAGAGTCGTATCCAAATTCATTAAATCTAAGGGTAACCCTACATCTCTCTTTCATATTTCTTGCTAAAGTCTCAATTGAATAAATTTGATTGTTCATGACTATTTAACTCATTGGATCAATAAAATAGTTTAAATAAACTCAAAATCCATATTACAAAATCTCCTTTAGAAAAAATAAATAATGCAAATAAGAGTTTTAATAGATTAAGTAAGAAATAATATTACAAACTATTATCACCTTTAGATAGATAATAATTTATAAATCAAAATTATAATACTCATTGATTGTTATAGCATGACACCAAACTCATGTATAATTAACCCCCTTTTGGGAGGTAATAATACTAACTTAAGAGATAAAACAATTTAAAAGATGATTAAATGCATTGAGCTATCCAAAATTACAAAATCATATAGAAACAAAATTGGAAATGCCCATGTCTAGTCAATTATTCAGTCAATCAAATAAACTATTCAATCGATCAAACTCCATCCCCAAAGTTACCTAGAACTACTGCCTTTAAGAACTTTGGGCTTAGTTAATTAGTGGAGTAATGTCCAAATTTACAAAAACATGAATTTGATTATCAGAATGGCCATAAACTGTAATATTCACAAGAAAAGACTAGAAACATATTATTTAATTATAACTAAGTGACAAAATGAGTTAATAACTCCTTTTGGTGCAATTATTAACCAATTATGTCACTTATTCACTATAAAGCAATAAGATGTAATCAATAATTAGCCACAAATTTGATTAATACCCTCTTTAGTAAAGTTATTAACTAGTACCATAACTTAGAGACAAGAAATAATAAACGATTCTATGGTTTCATACAACTAGAATTTGAAATATTTTTCAAAACCCTAAAATCTTTATTTTATATTTTTGCAGTATGAAAAGTTAACTTATTCAAACAATAACTAAGGTTTATAAAACCTATTAGAATATGTTTCGATATCTCATATAGAAAAGCATGCATAAAAAGAGTATAATTTTATGATCATTTAATAGAATTTTATGCTCTTTAATAATTGATGTACAAATAATAACACAAATTAAAAATACTTAGATTAGAAGGCATGATCATTATTCTTGAACTTTGTAGAATTACCTTTATGCAATACTTGTAAAATAGTGAAAAATCCTATACTCCTCTTTTGTCTTTCCCACTAGTGTAAGTTAGATTACAGATTATATAAGCATAGCCCTTTATAACTCTCTCTCTCTCTTGCACACACACACACACACACATATATATAGGGTTATAGGATGACAAAAAAACCTAAATTGATTAGCTATTTCGGGCCTATCATCAAAGTGCTTTAATAACCCTACATAATAAACATATCACGCTAAATAAAAATGCTGAGAAGACGAATTTCATAAAATGATCACAAATATAACAAGAACCTATAAGTTTGTATTTTACACCATTATGAAACAAAATTCTAATTAAATGTAACTCATATAAACAACATTTAGCAAAGTAAAATATGACATTATGTTGATATGACATTAGGGGACGAGGAAGAGATATGGCAGTGGTTTGATAATTGAACTAATTTCAGTACTTTTATACAAAGAGTTGAATTAACATTGCTCAGAAATAGAATTCCTAAGGATGCTAAGGTGGCTTGGTTAATCCAGGATAGGGAATGAGCTGGTAACTTTAGAAATTTTCAGCTGCTAGCTAACTATTTACCGAGTATACCTGCTGAAAGAAGAAAGGATAAAATGGTATGGACATCACATGCTAGTGGGATTTTCACTAATAGATCTGGGTCCAATTTACTAATATAGCAAATCGAGGTAGTCCTGTGGGTAGAGACCATATGGAGGCAAGTTTTGAGTCCCAAAGTTGCGGTATTCTCATGTTTAGCGACAAAGAACAGACTAAGAACCAAAGATAGGCGATTTGGGAGGTATGATCCATTATGTGTATTATGTAAGCAAGTAAATGAAAGCAAAAATCATTTATTCTTTGAATGTAGCTATAGAAAATCAGTGTGGAGCAGAATTTTGAATATGATACAACTCCCAAGCTTCAACTTTATATGGCATGAGACATTGAACACTATCATTAGGTGCACTAGAACAAGTCAGAGGAGTAACATACTTATCAAGATTTCATTTCAGAGGGTTATTTATTACACCTGGAGAGAAAGGAACCAGAGACTTTACAAGAATGAGAAACAACATATGTATGAACTTACCGAGCAAATTGTCAATATGATTAGAGACGTTATGATAGCCAATGGAAAGCAATGCACAATTAGCCAAGATCTTAGGGAAATGTCGTTAATATGATGTATTTTGTATTTTTTGTACATACTGAGTAGGATAGCCTCTTTTGTCTGTAATTGTATGATACTTGTTTACGATCGAGTTCTAGCTTTTGTTATAATTTAATATATATTATTTTTTAATTTTCAAAAATATATGTAACATTATGCTGATATTAACCGTTGAAAAGGAGATCAATCCCACTTCAAGTCTTCATACTCATTCCTATAAGAGAATAGAATTGAGATGGAAATGATCCAGGAATGATATGGGAGACATATATGTTGACATTGGGAGTTATAATAGAATAATGAGAGACTATTATAAGGTACCCACTAAAGGGACGGTCACATGGGCACGTGGTGTCTGATTCCCTCTAGCCCTTATTAAACTACTGGCGACTTTCCAGTAATACCGTTGAGTTTCCTCAACAGCTGTACATTGGCTGTCTCAATCCCATCCCTCTCTACTCTCCATGTGACGTCTTTGCATGTCCACACCTTTACAATTACATTTTGACTCTAAACACACAACATACATACAATAGAAAAACCTCTTCTTGATTAACTTGTCCGCATCTTTCTTTATCCCTAGCTAATCTCCTTCTCTTATATTCATTACATCCTTGCATGTCCTTGTATTTTCCTTCTTAGAGTATATATAAACTATATCTATCTATCTATCTATCTATCTATCTATCTTTCCTATATATATATATATATATATTGGAGATTGTTAGTTTTCTGGGTTCTGAAATTTTGGTTCTTCGGGTTCTTTTGTGTCATTTGGGGTCATACACCAATTTTTCTAAATGGCACAGTTACCTCCAAAAATCCCAAACATGTTACCAACTTGGCCTGAATTTTCGGGCATATTATCACCTCCTAAGGTCAGCAGCACCACCACCACTAGGGCGATGGTGGACAACATGACGACGACCACCGCTGCACAAAATCCTTCGTGGGTTGATGAGTTCCTGGACTTCTCGTCCGCGAGACGAGGGACTCACAGGCGGTCTGTGAGCGACTCCATTACATTCCTTGAGGCACCAATGTTGGATGATCGCCACGGCTCCGACGGTGCTCCAACGGGTACCAGACATAACGAGTTCGACAAGTTTGACGACGAGCAATTCATGTCCATGTTCGCCGAGGATTTCTCCAATGCGGTGGGTGCTCCATGTTCGTCCAACACTTCAAGCCCTTCCGATCATAACAGCTTTTACGAAGACAAAGAAACAGTTCCTTCTTCGGATCGAAAGCAACACAAGATCAAGAACGAAACTGATGAGGTGCAAAGTCAATGTCAATCCAATACACAAGCTCCGGCGAGCAATACTAATAATGATCGGATAGTTGACCCCAAGAGGGTCAAGAGGTAATCATCATGAAGTGGACATATATATATATATATTATTGGATAATTATGTTTTCTTTTATCTCTTTTTTTTTTTTCCTTTTGTAATGAAGAGATATTTTTCATCCCATGCACATGGCTAAAGCTGCCACTTTCTTCATTCTTTAGGCTGTTATTAGTTAGCATATCCGAGTGATGAGACTAGGGTTGAGAACTTTATGGTAGAATTTGCAAGAGTTCAATGTAGACGACATCATGGTAGATTTCAATAGAAAGCAGAATCAAGCAATTTATTACGATAATAATCCTTTCATTTTTCATGCTATCGAATTTTAATTAAACTAAATTGTGTGTCTCCTTGTACTTTCAATTGCTCAATTTCAGCTTTTTAAGAGACTTCATAAACTTAAATCATAGATCATTGATTGACATTCTCTAATTTATGCACTTCTTGTTTAGAATATTGGCCAACAGGCAATCTGCTCAAAGATCGCGGGTGAGGAAACTGCAGTATATATCAGAGCTGGAACGGAGTGTAACCTCATTGCAAGTAAGTTATTTAAAATTGGTGTTTTTTTTTTAATTGGAAGAAGGAATGACCTAACCAAGTGTATCATTGCTGCGTTAAGAAAATTACTTTTTTTCATCTTAATTTAAGTACTTCTGCTCTTAATTCAGGCAGAAGTTTTGGTGTTATCGCCAAGAGTAGCATTTCTCGACCAACAGCGCTTGCTTCTGAATGTTGATAACAGCGCTCTTAAACAAAGAATTGCTGCTTTGGCTCAGGATAAGATCTTCAAAGATGGTAAATACATAATCTATTGTTTGCACTAATTTTTATTTTTCACATAATAATTATTGGCGATATTGTACAAAACACTTTATTCTTAGTTAACAGCATGGAGTATTTTAAACTCTACGATGGATTCTAATTAGGATTTACTCTACCTTTTACCTAATTTGTCACGTATAATTGCGTTGAATGGTGAAAAAGTGTTGAAAAATTGTCACATGTCCGATGGATAAATGTTCAAATACTCAATCTCTTTGAGAATTTAGTTTTTTATGAAAATAATGGATGGATCTTTGAAATGCATGCAGCTCATCAAGAAGCATTGAAGAGTGAAATAGAGAGACTAAGACAAGTTTACCATCAACAGAGTCTAAAGAAGATGGAAAATGGCGGACCATCACCGTCCCCACTAACAACAGACTCATCAGCAGCTTCTGACGAGAGAGAAGAACAGCTTCTTTTCCAAGTTTAACTTTTCACATCTCCCTCCAGTTGCTTCGTCAAAGTACATGATAATTAAAAATGCTTGCTGATGATAAATTCTTTTTGTCATGCATGGTAGATATTTTCTGATGGGTCAAAATGCTAAATTACTTTTCAGCTTTACAAGCAATGGTTTCCCATATTAACAAACAAAAGAATCAGTTCTTCATAGTATCTTGAAAAATTATCAGGAAATAAGTGGCTAAAATATTCCTGGTGCTCTCTGCTGCTAGTCTGTGCATTCACGTGATATGTTTCCATCAACTTGGGGACCACTTTAGATTATACGATCTGGATTTTGCAGGAAAAGCTTATGCATCTGCGATCCAAAAGAACCGAGAAGAAGAAGAAGCACAAGAATAAAAGGTTTCTTATTTTAACTAGCTCGCTAGGAGGGTGTGTACGTTGTGGACACGCTTCTTTTGAATGACTATTCATTCAGCAGTCTTTGGGGGGATCTTCTTGGCTCTTATCAATTGCATTATCTTTTATAGACTAAGTTGGTGAGGCAAAGTATCACGGTTTCGTCGTTGATGTATGAAAGTAAAGGGTTTGTCATGAAAGGAAGAACCTGAAATTACTTTGGTTGTGTTGGGTGTCGTGCCAGCAGATATCTTTGCTGTGTATTCTCTGTTGTTTCAGTAGATATGTACTTCAAGAAGAAAAAACGAAAAATACAATAATTGTAAATATGCATTTCTGAATTCGAGTTGCATTGTTTGAGAATTAGAAGTGTTTGCCATTTTATTTCTGTCATGGTCAGTAATTTATTAGTAAGGAGAGAAGTATTATATGAATTCATAGTAGTTTATCATTAAGACAATAAAATTTGCGCTTTTATTTTTTTTCCTCTCCATAATTTTTTTATTGAGTTGGATTTCATATACATATTTTTTCTTTTAATTTTGTTGGTCTTTTTTAAATTTTCTTTACTTCTATCTCCTTTTTTTATACCTTTTTTTTTCTTTTCAATCTTTACTCAAACTCCTATCTTTTCTTTCTTTCTTTGTACTCGTGTACTCTTTTCTAGACATATGTCTTCCTTTGTATTTGTCTCTCCTTTTTCAATAAAGGATTGATCTTTCCTCTTAACTATCTTTTCTATCTCCTGTCATGATGTTGTTCCTCCTATCAAAATAACTTAAATCAAGAATTGTTAGTAATGTCCAACTTAATTCTCATCTTAGCTAGGTACATGTTCCTTTTATGGATGATGAAGAAATAATTATCTTATTGATAGTTATAATTCTTAAAATTGTTTTTATAAAGTGAGAATCCTCTCCATTTTGTTTCTTCTTAGATAAACATCTCACCTTTTTAATGGCACTAAAATGAGAAATATTCAATTTAGACAAACTAAATCTTGATTTGATCTCTTTAAGTTTGATAATAAAATAGTAAAAATTTGCAGAGGAGGAACTTTAGTGCATTAAAGATCAGCTCATTTTGTTTTAAAAATTGCAACCAAGTCTTGACTTTGATAAGAATAACCAAAGATTTGTGTCTTTTTCTATTAACTTTCATAATATACTTTTACAGTATTGTAATATTGAGAGCCTTAATCTCCTTATTATTGCCAATTACTCAATTAGAATAGATGATGTTATGGATCCCTTGAGAGAATTAGTTAAAAAAAGATCCAACTAAGCATATCAAGATCATAGGACTTAACAAAAACTTGATCCAACTGTTGTCTATTGTCCTCCTCTCTTATTAATGGAGGCCATATTTACTTAAAACTCATAAGGTATAGAAACTTATAGGTAGACTCTTTCATAATAAAAGTCACGAGGAGCTCTTAAACTTTAGTAATTCTACCCTTCCCCTCTTTTAGCAACTTGGCCTTAGATTCTATTCCTACCTCAATTTTAATTCCTAAAGCATCAATTATTTCACCCCTTAACATTGTCTTAGCTCCCTTAATTGTGTAAGCTAATTAAGTTATCCTCCTTTTGTAGCCTTAAAAGCTTTTATATTACTATTACCCACTATTCAGAATAAAGTTGGCTCTGTCATTAAGTCTTGATAAAGCAAACACACACAAGAGGAGCTTATGTGAGATAGGACCCTGCTTAAATGAATAAAGACAGTAGGAGCTTATCAGACTATAAAGTCTTTTAAACGACAGGAACTTATTAGGCGGTAGGAGCCTTTTGTGAGATAGGACCCTGCTTAAATGAAAGGAGCCTATTGAATGATAAATTCTGGTAAAACAATTTTAAAACAGAAGACACCTATTAAAACTGAAAGGAACCTCTTTCAAGTTGAAAACAAAAGTAGTCTCTTATAAAAGTGAAAGGGCCTCTTTCTAAAAAGAACACACATACAATATAATGCCAAAATTTAAAAGTTAAAGAGAGAGAGAAAAAGGACGCAGTCGATTTATATTGGTTCGGCTTACAACCCAAGGCTACATCCAATCCTCAAGTATCCAACTAAAATGTTTCACTAAAAGAATTTGAGTATTAAATTTGACGAGCCTTTTCAAGCTCACAAATACGTATCTTTTAAGTTTCTCCAACCTTTCACACTTGAAGTGTATAACAAGCCTCTGAAGTCTCACAGTAAAATAAAATATAACATCAAAAAATAAGTTCTTAAATAACAATTTCTCTCTTGATAGAGTGATTTCACTTTCTAAGGCACAATAAGAATGATATGACTCTTAAGAATATAGATGCTATTCAAATGTTTCGAAAGTCTCTGTATGCTCGTTACTTCACAAGTGTTGTTACTCTTCTTTAAATAGTCAACTACTTCAGCTAGCTGTTGCTTCATCTTAATTCTGAGTTAACTTTGGATTTTTAATATCATCTCTACTGGAACAAAAATTTTCGAAGCTAATTGTTTGAAAAGGCAAGATTCTCCCGAATGTTAATAAGGAAAGTTTACTAAGAAGATTCCTGCAAGAAACAAAGTAATTTTCCTATGATTTTATTTCCTTTTTAAAAAATACCATTATCTATATAAGGAAATAAATTCAATTTGAATTTTTAAATATTATATAGTTATCATTAAACTCATTAAATATAAACCTTGAGCTAACAAATCTTCCATTAGACTTGAACCTGTCATCACTTAAGACAATGATCCTCAACCCCTATTAAGTTTTTTAATGCGTACTTTGATACTCCTTTTAGCTTAATGGCAAAAAAAGCTCTAAGAAGCTTAGGAAGAAAAAATCACTTTACCTTGCACTCTTTTTAAATGTCCTCCTTTTCTTAAAATGTTAGGCTTCTCAATAACTCCTCTCAACAAGTTGGTATTGGAAGTTTTATCTTAACTTTTAAAATTTTACTATTTACCCTTTTAGAAACCAAAACAAAGCTTTTAACCTCTCCCCTATCTTTAACACTATCGACCTTCCATTAACAACCTTGGCACACTTCTTAGTACATCTCTCTCTACTTTATAATAAAACTCAAATCTCCAACTCAACATTTTCATATTCACTCTCTTGCTGGCTCCTTCCATCCCTTTGGATTGTTACTTTCATCTATTTTTTCAACAATCTCTTAGAAAATTACTCTAGAATGACCTCCCTTTTCTTTCTCTAAATGATAATTAGCTAACACTTGGTTAATTTAAGACCCACCTTTTTCCCTCTCAATATGTTAGGGGATCAAACAATTAGTGCAACTATATGTTATATTTCTACTACTATATTAATAATGTAGCACTTAGAGACCTTTCTTTCATAGTTTAACTTTATATTTAGAGCAGTAGGTTAACAAATAGGGTCTTATTCTAAGGAAATTGCATCGAGATCTTCTAAAAAGCCAATGGTTACAAATCCTATATAATTCTTAAGCTAGATTTAATATTTTTATCTTAGCTTTTACTAATGAACTCATCTTCTCTTATATTAATTCCCTCTCTATATCTTGTTTCACTAAAGCCCTCAACATGTTTGAAGATCTCTCTAATCTCTCCATTAACAACTCAAAATATGTTTACTTTGTCTCTATAGGTTCTCCAGGCACTTTCCAACACCTTTCAGTGATCACAAGATTTAAGATAGATAAGCTCCACATGAGTTGTCAAGGCTTGCCTCTCATAACAATACAACTACCATATAACAATTGTTTTCTCCTTCTACAACTTATTAAAAAAATATAAATTCATAGATTATAAAGGCCCTCTTTATTACTAGATATTTGCAACTTATCTCCTCAATCATTAGAAACCTTTAAATTATACTATGATTCTTTGTTGGCACTTCTTAACAAAATATCTAAATAGATTAAGAAATGTCCCAAAAATTACCTCAAATCAATATCCCCAGATAACGCATTTAAACCTCTGAGTAGAGATAAGTTTAGGAATAAGTCCCATCAAGATTACAATCGTAATGTTCCTCTTAAAAAGAATTTGATGAATTTTATAAATAAAAGGTTATTTAAGTTAGTTGTATCCATTGTAATTACCTAGGAAACATCTGGTTTAATATATCAAACATAACTCTAGTTTCTTTTAGACTTCAACAAAATTGCTAAATATAAGAAATAATATTAGGAGGCTATTTATCATAAAATTAGCAATGAGAGATAAACCTATTTTAAGTTTGACTATTTGCATTAATAAAGGCTATTTGATATATTTTAGAGGATAAAGTGGAGATGATGATTTCTAGTAATGGTTGGATGTGGCCAATACACCATTATAGGGATCTAGTTCACATTAGAGAATGTATACCATGTATATTGTTGATATGTCTAAATAATTGACTATTTAGACATATAGTACAGTTTTGCCAAAATAGGATAGATTGAATAATAATGGAGAATATTATTTATAGTATTTGGGCAATTAATTATAAATAATCTATCAATTATTTCCTTTATTCATATACTTATTGATATAAATATAGCCCTTCTTTTATGTTTTATGCATAATAATAATATAAAAAATTATGTTTCATAGTATCGGAGCTGATCTCTAGTTTTTTTTTTGTATTATTGTCATCCTACAAATGTCCCACTCGCACCTATCGTATCTTGCATTTGTCTTGTCTTTATACCTCTATTGTCTTACGTATTTTCTACACCTATTCTATCTTGTACCTATCTTATCTTGCTTTATCTTACCAGTATCTTGAACCTATCATACATTTATCCTACATATGTCTTATCTTATGTTATGGATAAACCTAACATCACCAAACCCATCATTATTTCATTTGATGGGATTAACTACATATTATAGGCTCAAAAAATTTGCAATTCGTTCTAAAGTTATAAGCTATAGAATTATGTTTTAGAGATTTTATTGAACCCACTGAGAAATAAGGAAAACATTTTCAAAACTTTTAAAGAACGAGTAAAAGAATGGCATTGTAAAATCATTAAATTCTCATAAGGTTTCGTAAAACCTGTGATATATAATCAAATGACACTTCAATAATTTTAAAACTCCAAAAGAAGTTTAGGATATTATATCTAAAACTTAACACTCCTATCCTGTTGATGTTTCTTTTTAGTATTTGAATCCTTTAATTTCTAGTGGTTTATTAGGATCTGTTAAACAACAATATGTTGTTTGTTTATTTGGTTGGCTAGTTAAGCATCATGCTTTTCGTTTTAATCAATTCTAAGCCATCTAATCCTTTTGATTTAATCTATTATAATGTTTTGCCCCCTTCTTATATTCCTATTATAGGAGGTTTAAAATATTTCATAATCTTTCTTGATTATTTTCTTAATAGATTTATTTTATGTATAAAAAATATAACTTATAAGTCATATATGCTTATTTTGCTCAACTGGTTAAAACTTAATTTTCTAAAATAATTAAATTATTTAAAACTAATAATGTTGAGGAATATAACGATAATTTAGTCCTTACTCTCTTGTTCTAATATGGCATAGTGCTTTACCACTATTGTCTAGGTACAGCTCAATAAAATGGAAGAGTTAGGAGGAAACATAAAAAAATTCTTAACACAATTAGAGTCTTACTCATTTCTTCCTCCTATCTTTTTTTTTAATTAAAAGAGAAATATTTAATAGCACTATCAAAAGCATGTTGTGTGCAATTTCTGTTATCATGAGCTCTCTAATCCAATTGAGTGTGGTATCCACAAGATAGTACTTCCCATTGTCTACTCCCACGTAAAGTCTATTATTACTGTTGGAACCCGTTTTTAGGATTTTTATATTTTTATTTTATTTTATTTATTTTATTAAATTATCAAGCATGAAAATAAATTAGAA
>JAOQMS010000007.1:2383495-2419496 GCA_027563885.1 Erythroxylum longipes
TGTATATGTAATCCGGTGAATTCATCAATGATGGTTCACTCATTGAGTTTGCAAAACTTATCAAAAATTGCAATGTGACTTTTCAGGCATGAGATAAGAGACCCAGTTCCTTAATCAGGACTTAAGGAATCTTCTGGATAGAGAAATGACTCAGAGGTCTGTCAGCTGACACCAGAAGTGATATAGTTTTTGTTATTTTGTAGTTTTGCTAGAACCTGTATAAGATTTTGTAAATATTTGTTTGATGGAAATAGTGTGAGCTTTATAAATGAACGAAGTGAATGTTTCAAAAAAATTTTAGTGATTTTCGAGTAAGTTAGATGATGTCATGCGTAAGTTGGATTTGTTATTGCTCCAACATACTATTATCGTAGGTTATGTTCCTAAAAGTTTGGGTATATATCCTATAGTAGTGAGATGTTGCAAAAAGAGAGATGATTAGTAATCTCTCTGACAAATTTTTTTTATGAATCACACACTTGACATAGTTTTTGACTAGGATTGAGTTGATCGAACTTCAAATTAGAATTGAACTTTTATATTTTAAAACGAAGTTCAAAATTCTAAAATAAAGTGACGTTGTTTTGAATAAAATGAATATATATATTAAACCTAAGCCCACTTTAGCTTCGAGTTGCCCAATTCCAATCGAGATCAGGCTTAGAATTGAGCTTGAAGCCTCGAACCATAGACAATAGGCCAACATTCTTGTCACAAAAAAGTGATTGAAAATTAATGAATTACAAGTGACATATGTGTGTGTCAAATAAATTTATTAATTACACCAAAAAAATAATAATATTTAGTATTTAATTTAATTTAATTTTAATAACTAATAATATTTATTGATTATTAATAATCTATTTTTAATTTGATACGATAATAAAATAAGTCTTTTATTATATTTTTATTTATTGTATAATAATAATAAATCATATGATCAATTTTTATTTTATTTGTAATAACAATTTTATAGATAATTAATAATTCATTTGGTTAGTTTTTACTCTTAATTGTATAAATTTTATTATTTTATTGGTTTATCATGTTTATGTATCTTTACTTTTATCAAAATAATATATTATTCAATTTAAATTAATAATAAATTAAGACTTTTATTAATTTTTATTTTATTATATAATGATACTACTAAATAAAACGTTTAGTATGGTATACCTAAAGGAAGAGACAAGAGTATTTAAAAAAATTATTGGCAAAAAGTTTTTTAATTTATATAATTTTTAAGTATATTATTTATTTATTTATTTATATTTGATTGAAAATAAAATATTTTCCATATTATTAATTTATCACATTTACATGTAGTTATTATATCAAAAATATAAAATAATTATTTATTTTATTAATAATATAATATATAATATATTATTAATAATTAAGTTAATAAATTTTAAAATAATAGAATGATAAATATTTTATTTTATTATATAATAAACTAATTAATAAAATTATTAATATAGTAATATTTTATAATATTGCAATTATTTATTATAATTTTAATTTGTAAAATGATGACGACGACGAGTGCTATAATTAAATAATGATCTAAAAATCGTCAAAAGAAAAATTACGTTTAAAGAAAGAGACAAGGGTCTTTTAAAAAAATATCAACAAAAAGATTAGTTCATAGATAACGTATATAAATATTTAGGTAATATTATCTGTTAATATTTGATCAAAATAATTTATATATGAAATTTTCTTTCGTACTCTACCCTAACATGTGGGAAAAAAACATATTTAATATATTTATTCTAAAGAGTTGTGAGAATCTTCTTTGGTATGCATGATGGATCATGGATCGTATTTGAAAGTCACTGTAAAGCAAACTCCAATTATATTATATCCAAAAGGAAGCGAACCAGTAAGCTTTATAGGCTGGAAAGTGAAGCGCCTTGCTGCCTGCCCACCAACCTCCCCAAGAAAAGAAATAAAAGGTACCCTAAAGAGTACGTACACATGGGATAGAACACGTCCTGTAAATTAGTTGTAGTCCCACTATTTGATCAATGCGTGGTCTTACTTATCGTTAAGGTTGCTTAAGCATTAAACTGATTAAGGAGGATATGGGATGTGTTAACATTTAATTTCATTTACAAAGAGATGTGCCGACTAACGATAGTGCTCAACGAACATGGTCCATGTGGGTGTGGCTTTCGTGTTACGTTTGGTCTAAATGCATCCTTAGAAGTATTTTCTGGTCAGCTTTCAAACCCGTGGTGCCTAATTAAAAACAGCCAACTATAATTAACTTATGCTAATGCAATAAACAAAACTTGCCGTCTCGATAACCATATATTCTTTGATTCGACCAAAAGCCTAACGATTTTCCAATTGCTCTTAGCTATTCTCACTTCAAGATGTAAAGGGGCTTTCGCATAAATAATAAGTTGGCTCTTAATTTATGACCGAAGAAGCTGAATTACGGACCATATAACCTTCGTCCTTGCTTTACCCTGAAGTTATGAACAAGTTGGTTTTGTTCTACCACGTAAAACCTAATTTAACCATTCTACTTCCAACCAAAAGCCTCCAAGATCACATGGAACAGTCTAATCAGTTCAGATTATCCAACTGAATATGTGGCAGTTAAGTATCACACCAACCAACGCACGTAACAGATATTTGGTAGCTTAATCCATTTTACTAATAATGGATCAACATGGAGTTTGTGGAGCGCTATTATTGGTAAAGACAGACAGTTGGTCAGTCTCAATCATCCTTAAAATTGATCCCCACATTGTGGTGCGCAAGAAAGCGAAAATGACAACCAAAGTATGAAGCATTGTAGCTTTCCTAGGAGGATATGCTGCATTTTTGCATGCTTCAGTTCATATACATCTCGAACCTGGCTATGTCAAGAGAAGGATAAACAATAAAAGTCAGTCTTTAAACAGGATAAAGGGGAAGATGTAATCGAACTAAATGTTTTATTACATCATTAATAACTATAAAATAGAGTAAAAGAACCTACGACAAAGAAAAATGGGAAGAATTATTAATAAATAATATAAATGTTTTAAGGAAAATATTTTTGTGGTTGACGATTAGTGATTTTAAGTCAGTGATAGTAACAAATATTATTTTATTAAATAATTATTATTTACCAATGATGATTACTAAAACTATTAAATAATGTATTCAAAGAGTATTATCTCTTAATAAGGAATAAATTCTAAAACATACTAATGATTATTTTTTTTCTTTAACATTGGTAAATTTTATAATCTTTAATTTTGAGTATATATTAAATAAATTGTCGAATTTGTGTAATAATTTATAAATCTTGTTTTAGAAGAAGTGAGAAGGAGAAAACCGCCTCAATTAAGGAAACGGCAATGGTGGAGCCCCACTTTGAATTACAAAAACTACAGGGTCCAGGTTAAAACCGTAGGACCCAAATTTCCAATACGTAGGGACTCCAACGTTGCCGAAAGCTAAAAAGGGTTGCTTGACTAAGAAAGACTAGATTATTTTGTTACAATTGTAACTATGCCATCCCAAGCCAACAAGGTTTCGTTCTCTTTAGCAGCTATGTTGGTTGGATTGTTAAAAAGATGTACATGCTCATTTTAAAACGCAAAGCTCTTGCCACCATTCAAAACCCTCTCTATACTTCAACCCTCTATATACTTCTTGTTTTATTCTCCATCTCTTCCTCTTAATCTCAAAGAAACCAGAATTGCATAGCTAAGAAAAAAACCAACTTTCATGTCACGTTTCAGGCTGCCAAAGAAGCTTCAACGCGCTAAGAAGGCGTTGAAACGCTTCACCAGTTCATTGCAATCGAAACTTCAGAGCTTCAGCCTCTCTAAAGCCATCAAAACCAACACCAGTCGTCTCCTTGCATATTGCTCCACTCATTTGCTTCTTTATTTCAACAAACGCTCCATTACAAGACCACCCCATCTCCATCACCCTTATAGGAATTTCTACCAATCTCACAGTAACAAGAGCCAGCTCTATGACAACTTCTCGGCCATATACATAGACCAACTCTACGCCTCAGGCTTGGAGACACGGTCAACACACACGAAGCAGCCCCATGCACATGCAGAATCAAGTAATAGAGGCAAAGCAGTTGTTGACGAGAAGGCCATGCCAAGCAGAAGAGGAGAGCCTAGGGACAAGAGCTTGTATAGCATCGAAGACGCATGGAGGGAAGCTGTTGCCAAATCACCACAGCTGCGCCCAGTAGATGAAAGGGCTGAGGAGTTCATACACAAATTTCACCAGGACATGAAGCTTCAGAAGGAGAGGTCCATTCTGGAATTTGAAGAGATGCTGGCTAGAAGTGCTTAATTAATTCAATTTATTTGCATTTTTTTTTAATCTTTGGGGGTATTCCTATATACAAATACAGAGTGCAAGTGTGAATTGACATGAATACATAAAATAGTGAAAATTAAGGTTTCATCCATCTTAGGTACCAATTTGGTTTTTGGTCTCTTTTGAACAAAGTTATGTTACAAAGGGTGTCGTCGAGCATAGCAGCTCCAAGTTGTATGTGATTTGTGTTATGTAATTGGAATTATTCAGCATATGCTTTATTGGTTTAAGGTTCGGGAACTTTTTATTGCCCAAGGTAATACAGAAAGTGGGAGGTATAATCGACCAATAGTAATAGTCGTACACTTATCTGTGTTTTAATCAAGCTCCACAAGAACATAAAAGAATCATATGTCTAATCAAAATTAAGTATACTCAGTGGTTCAGTGCAGGAAATCCGTCATCGGCATCATGATGTATCTTCTTCATTCTATATGCCTCCATCTCCTCAGCCGTAACCTAAATATGGTATTCATGGGTTTAGAAGCATCAATTGCAGCAACAAAACTAATAGTCACATTTCAAAAATAATGACAACAATAACGTTCCCGGTCAAAAGACATGCACTGTACCTCATCATTCCATCTAATATTATATTTGCGTTTCATTTCACATTTCTCTTCCTTCTTTCTCACCCTCCTGTCAAATGAACCACATTCAATAGTAGCAACTCATAAGTGATGCTATAAACTAATACAACAAAAGAAACGATGATTCAGGAGCTGTCCAATTAGTTTTATGCGTAAGAAAAGGTAGTTGAATGTTATATTGTTTCTTTGGATAAACAAGTTTCCCTCGTCAATTACCTTCTTAAATGCCTCCGAAAGATGTTTCAGGTCAAGAATCAAATTATCAGGTACATCAGTTCCCCAAATAGCTAGCACTTTCTCCTCTACCAGAGCAGGCTTCTCTGCATTCAGGATGTTGGTAAGAAACAAATAGATGCAAACGCACAAGCATTGAAAGAGGCATGAAAATAGAAAGGTGTTAATGGAGGAAGGGTATCCGCTGATAATTTCAAATATTAGCATGGCCTTAGCAAAAAGATGAAAAGTTTCAGATCCTATGAACAGCAATAATACAACTATAATCAAATGAGAAAACAGCTATTATCAAGCCGAAATAATAACAAATAGCTGATGATGTACTGAAGTCCAAAAATGGTGCATATGCATTGATACTTGCCATCAGAGGTGGCTTTCCGATCAATATTAGCTTTCATCAAGTCTACTGCTGCCTCAGCAGTCTCGATTCCTGCCGAACCAGTGCAATAACTGTTTCTAATTGTTTGCATACAGCATTTGTAGCCCCATTGATGATCTTTCCACCAAGAACCCCAAACACTGGCGTGGTTATTGATCCAAATGTCTTCTTCATACTTGCTCTTGGGAAGGGATGTCTCCTTTAAGTAGGAACAAGGAAAATGTTAGCCTGAGTAGTTTTCAGCTTCAGTAAAATTCTTAAAGCTTAAAAGAACTTTAGTCAGCGTCTCGATTGTTAAGATGTATTAAATAAATATGAGCAATAAAGCCTCACAAAGCTTGACCAAGTAAATCAAACAATTGTACTTCGGCTTCTAGAACACTTCCAGACAAATTTATGCTCCTTTCTATCATAGTATATGAAACAGGATGGGGAACATAATTTTTTTACAACAAGTAATCTAGTTACAGTGCAAGAAACAACAGAAAACCTCACGCACGGCAAACGAAGTTGCATACAAATTGAGCACTTCATCATAGTTTCCCAAACAACTGATATTAGTGCCTTCGATTTCGTTCAAGTTAATAAATAAAACTTTGAAACTTTATACGATACCGGGCCTTTTATACGACTCTGCCAGCACGATCCTATTCAACCAGTCTCTCACTCTGTCCCAGCCGTAGCTCCCTTGGTAGATCTTCTTCACTAGCAGCATTACCATATTTCTCCAAAATGATGTCTCTCAATTTTGATTTCAACTTCTCCTTGATAACTTTATAATTCCTAAAGAGCAATTCAGCTTGGGATGGAGCAGCTTGCATATGGATATCTTGACCCTTTTCACATGCCTTCCAGGCATGAATATTAAGTTGCTTGAACTCCAGTGCTTGCCCACTAACTATATATTGATTGTCTCCCTGAAATTAGAGAATTTGGCAAATCAATAACTAATCAGTACAATGTCAACAAAAAACAAATCCAAAACAGTACTAGAAGCACCCAAAGGTACTTGCTCCATAGATTTTCTCATTAGGATTGGCATTAGGAAGAGGATCTTCACGCATTGACCGAGTTTTAGGATCATAATAAGCTGAATTAACATCAAGATTTAAAAGATACTTTGCTCTATCTTCCTGAATTCGCAAATTCCTGGAAGCAATCCCAAGTAGAAAAGAGAAGGCATACATACATGTTAAAACTTTAAATCAGTCCAAAAGAAAATTCGTGATCAATAGAAAAATAATAAAGTAGAGAGAATATAAATGCCAGACCTAACAGTTCCAGTGCGCTTCCACCACCTGTACTACGAACACGCATCTCCACTTTCGCAAAATCCATCTGTTTGCTTTCATCCACCTCGCTTCATCAACTTTGAAAGCATCTTCATCATCCTCATCATCAGTAAACTCACCTTCACCATTTCGGTTTTTGTTTTTCTCCTCTAATTTTTTCAGCTGCTGTACTTTCAAGAATTTCCTTCTAGCCTCATCCCTTGCCTCATATCTATCAATGTCGCGAGCATATAATGATGCATCATAGACATTCCATCTGTCTCGTTTTCCATCATAATCCAGTTCAAATGTCTCTATCTTTTCATCAGGTGCAATGTGCATGTTTGTCCATTTTGCACTTATTTTTCGGGGCCTTTCAGTGCATGATTTTGTATCATGTGTCATAGTCCCACAGCTACAATGAGACAAATATCGGGTTACTTATACAGTACAAATTTCATTTAATGAAATTAAAGTCTTTTATTTTCACTGTGACAGCTACTGCATCATTTATCCTATTCTTTTAACTACCAAACGTGCACTGGAAACCAACTTTCTCTTCTCTACATGTCCCAAGCTAACGTGACTTCAAAATTTGATTGATAAAACAATGCAAGAAAGAGAACTCCCTTCGGTTACCATAATTGAATCAGATTACGGAAATGTTTTCCTTTACACGGTCAGATTGCAAATGTACCCCCAGTATAGCTCCTGCGATCAGATATGCAGATAATAAGCATCTCTCGCAATTCTTTTCATTTCCCTCCAACACAGAGTTGAAATTAGACAAGAACAAGGCACTAATTCTATGATCCATAATTACAATACCTTTTCAATCTGGTAGCTGTATCCCAAAGAATTTAGATCATAAATATACTGGCAATGACCACATTTTAAAATAGAAATCTCCCCTTTAAATAAAATGAGAAGCATTCCTCCATCCTAAAATAATTCATGTTAGAGAAAAGGTCGTAATGTAATAGCAAACAAAAAAAAGTACAATATGTCCTCAAAGATCCCTCTTAATTATGCATACAAGCTGCAGGGTTCACAAAGAATAAGAAGCCAATGGAAAGCTGGCAAAATATTTAAACCAATAAGTAAAGAAATTTAAATATTTAAAATATAAAGTCGGGAAATGAATTTAGCCCCCAGCCTCAGGAATTTAAAGTTTTGCACAAACTATCTGTATCCGGAACTAACAATGAGATAATGATGATAATAATATCTTTAACATTGCCTTAGAGAATAAGTTGAATATCATTTCCTTGTGATGAGCTTGGAAATTTGCAGACAGTTAATCAAGTCAACTCCTCAATTGATCATCAAAAAGTGTTGAATTTCACAATAACAGATAGCATTTTTCATATCCTAACATGCAAACAACTTGAGGTAAAACTACATAACCTGGTAACTAGTACAATTAGTCCACTTACTTGACACAAGCTCCTTTCCTGTACTTATCAGCCTGAAATATTTGGCACCTTTATCATACCATGATTTGGTATAATTGGGATCCGACTTCCATTTCCTTTGATGTTTCAAACTCTGAAACACAAATGTCGAATAATAAATAAAATACATTACAAGAATCAACAAGAATATTAAAAGAAAACTACTTTGTCTCACCGGGGTTTGCCCGCCGGCTTACCTAGTTTAGTCGCGTCTTTTCTATTTATTTTCCCTTGTATTAAAAAAAAAAGAATATTAAAAGAAAACTACTTACGGGTTTATCGGCGTTAAGATACCAGGGGGCAGAAGACATGTACTAGGGAATGTGAGGATTAATCTCTTTCCCGTCTTCATCCACCTCCGCCGGCGCAAGTCCAGCTTTTCTAGCTTCCTCTAGCTCCAACTGTTTCCGGTGATCCTCCCGGGATTTGAACGCCACTACATGTCAACAAAATTTCATGTCCTTTGAGTTTCCAAATTACTACAGATATAAAAGGAAAGCCAATATCTAGAGAAAAAGTAACAAGTGCACCTGACGCAATAGCCATGAATATAAATTGTAGCTTTTGAGCGCTCAGGTCTTTCAATCAATGGAAGACAGATACCGGTGTTCCTGCGAAGTGAAGCGGTTAGCTCTAGAGAAATCCTTAACATGTACTTATATACCACGTGGGTCTCGAGAAGACGGAAACTAGTAAAATAGAAAAAGTAGAAATTGCAATCGAACGATTGAAAACAAGCATAACGTTTGTCTAACGTCCAACGTTATTAAATTTCAATTTAATAATTATAATTTAAAATTTTCGTATCTATAAAGTTTTGAAATAAAATTGTTTATTTTGTTATTTTAAAAAATAAAGTTCAAATATGAATTAATATTAGTTAACAATACATATACGAGAGGAAAGAAATAAACAGTTATTATTACAAAGATTTATTATTATTTATTAAAGATTTTCATATATGTAGAGATAGCAATCGCTGATTCAAGGGTTGATCTTGCTAATTTTTAAAAATTAAAAATATAAAATAATGTTTTTAATTAAATCCAAATTTAAGTTGCATAAGCTCAAGTTTACCTTAAGCTTAATTTTTTAAGCAAAATGATGTTGCTTTACTTTAAAAATTAGACTTGGAATTAGCCTAAGCACCCTTTGGTTGAACTTTTTTCGCATACAAAATCACTTTTTTCTACAGCAAAAGCTATATTTTTTTAAAAAATGTTTAGTCGTAAAATCTAAAAGCATTTTTTTAATAGAAATAATTTTTTTAGAAGCTAAAATATAACTTTTTAAAAAGCTCAAATTTGGAGCTTTTCAGAAAAGCCCCTTATCTAAGCTTTTTCGGGTAGACTTTTGTTTATAATTTTCCATCGTTTACGTTTATAACATCGACGTCTCTTGACTCTACCTTAACAATAACACCATCGTTGTTCTTATTTTGATCTTTTATCATGTCTTCTTCACCTTCGTTCCACACTCTGCACCTTTCATCGTCAACAAGGTGATTACTTTCTCTGAATCCAGCGTTTCCACGTTCTTTTGTTCTTTAGAATTGAGAGTTTGACCCTTTTTTGCTTGTATATCGTCGTTCTCACTCTCATTTCTATGCAAGGATTTGGGTCGGTCTGCTTTCACTTCACCGTCGTTGCCATTCCCTATTCCCAAATGCAATAAATCAATTTCCAAGAAAGTTGTTTCTATTATGGCTCCGCAGCAATTAGAGCGCAAGCCTGCTAGCATTGGTTCTGTAAGTTCTTCTATTATGTTTATGGTTTCAAATGTTTCCGAATTGGTGGAATAGAGGCGCTTTCCTTTTGATAAAGTTTGTTTTTGATAAATTTGAGATCCAACTTTTTTTTTAAAATATCTCTATGGATTTACAGTAAAGTAAGCTATGGCGTGAATTGCTTTGTTTCCCTTCTGTTGACAACGAGTCGAATGTTAGCTCTTCACATGAATGTCCAAACTTTTAGATACATAATTCTTCTCCACTCTCTGTAAAAACTTTGAAGTCCTTTGGGGACAAGAGCATTACAGAACAACACTTTATAACTTGGGATTTCTTAGAAGCAGTATGCTGGTTGTATGTATTATAATTATTTGAACGTTGTTATATACATAGTTGTTAACAACACCTTTTCCCTATAGGAGATAGTCTTTTTGCAGGTAAGTCTTGTCAAACAATTGAGGGTTTCTTTCATTTTGATGATGCAAACTGAGGTCTAGCCAGTGATCATCGTACAAGGTTTTGGATTATGAGCTTGGTGCTAGAAATATTGCTTTCATATTCCTTAAACATGTTCTGTCTCAGTTGAAGTAAGTTTCTTGTTGAGAAATTGCTTGCATTATCAAGGATTCTTCATGATTATTTTGATTTCTTTTAGTTTAGTTCTTCTATGTCTCCATTTATTTAAGGGGAATGGCAAAAGTTGGAGAACTTGTAAACCTTGAGGCATGCATGGATATCATGGACCTTTTATATGAAACAGAGGATTCATCGCTATTATATAGCTGTTCTCTTTCTCTTGCTGCACCTACCTTGGCATGTATTCTTATCTTATTCCAAGTGTTCTTATACTTCTGTAAGCTCATATATATATATGCATTCATTGTTCCTTAGGTAAGATATAAGCATGTATAACATTTAACAGGTCGCAATGTTAAATGTTAACATTGCGACCTGCGACCTGTTAAATGTTATAAGCCTGTATAACATTTCACTGTTGACAGCAAATTTGAGTCTACACAAGTGAATATGGTTATGGCCATCCACAAATTGACACCCTATCTATAAATAGTAGTTAGCGTGTTGCTAACAGGTAAAAAAGAAAGATCACTGATCCCGCCTTTTGCATTGTAAATGAATAACAAAATGCATAATTTATTATGTATTTAATTATTTATTTAACTTGAATATTTTTGTGGAATTATAATATTATTTAGCTTTTTTATATGTTTTAATATTTATTTTTATATTAGTTTTATTTCCTAAAAAATAAGATATTTTTTTAAATAATTTCCTACCAAATAGAAGTGAATTTGTCAAACAATTGTGAAGTAAATATAAACCTCGTTCCATTCAAGAAAGACCTAATAGTAGTTGAATTATTTCAAATCAAATGTAAACCTAATATATATTGTACTTTGCATATTGTTTAATATACTTTAAATATTATTTATATTCATAAATAATTTTATTACAAAATAAATTATAGTTAAAATTAATAAAAGTGCTTTTTATTTTTATGTTGCCAAACAGTCTACTGTATGAAGCTCTTTTTAAAAAGCTATTTTTTAATTGACAGTCAAACAGTCAACTAGCTTCTTAGAAAAGCTCTTCTCAGAAAAGCTCTATTGGCAAAAGCTCTATTGACAAAAGCTCTACTGATATAAGCTCATCCAAACAGGCACTTAGAGATGTACAAGTGGTAGGTTTACCGAATTTCGAATGATTATTAAGGTGATCAAGAAAGTGATAAAGATCATGCATTACGTTTTTCTAGTTTTCAGACCAGTCAGTGGATATCTTCCAATTTTGAAAATGATTAATGGTGTAAACATAACCATTTTCAATCATGTTATAAGGACAGAGGACGATAAAGAAAGATTGAGATTTATTTTCTGTTAGGGGAATTCCCAATAGTTGGAACCATTCCAAGAATGTCCACAACAAAGAACTAGCATTTGTAGGATTAGCTAAATGTTGATAAACATGTAATGGAGATAAAGCATTAGTCAAGCATCAAAGGCCAGATAAAGCTCAGAGATGCCATATAGTGGGTTCAATAAGAATATCATAGGGATGGTGCAGGGTGTGATATGGTGTCAAGATGTCAAAGTGATGTGGATGCAGAGGAATGTTTAAGGTGGTAAGAATAAGATGAAGGTAATTAAAAAAACTCTTGTATAAAGGAACAACAATTTCATATAGGTTTTAAGGAGGGTCTCTAGTTATTGGAGGAAAGGATTTCCTAATTCTAACATAAAGTAGGAAATCCACAAATGGGAGAATGAAAAGAGGAATTTTTTTCGTAAGATAGCAGTGAAAAGTTGGATTGGCTTTCTAGATCTTGAAAAGAAATCAGTAAACATGTTACAATGACCTTTGATATAGCAGATTATGAATTTATAGTGAGATAACCAATCTTTTCATCAAAGTAATTGGTTATTAGGCAATATTTTCTTGTTGGGTTCAAGAATCTTTGGAAAGGACGTCTTACGATTTCCACCACAAAATGATATGAAAATGATATGGATTAAGGTCGAAATTAAACTTTTCAATACCTTTTTTCACCATCAAAATTTCTTTGTAGGTGGTGTGGTAGTGCTTTTATGATTCCTTAAACTAGCCACTAGCATGGTTATAGTAATGACATTTCTTATCAACCTTTTCAATTCAGACGATACCCCAATAATGGTCACTAACATCTATTTGAAGGATGCATTGTCCTTTGTTAGGAATCTTTAAAGGGGGTAGATGCTGACTCACTTTCTTTAAATCAATCACCAACCTGTTTTTTCCTCATCATTGTTTGAATCTTTTGTTCATATATAAAGTTGGTCAAACCCAATCTGGTTTTATGGGCTTAATTAATCCTATTTGAAGCAAAATAGTGCACTCTTCTTGCGTTAGCTTTAAGTCATTAAGATTTATTTTAGGATGAGTTACTTTGGTAGGATTGATATTCTCATTCTTATTGAAAGGTTAGTGAATAAAGAATTGTGGATTCTTTTAAAGAGGATGAGGGTGTGAGAACTATGAATGGTTTTCTGGACAATATTCCATAAATTGATCTCTCATTTTTTCATATTGAGGAGGCACCTAGGTAAGTTGAACATGATGCATATATCAATATAAACACCGAAATTAGCTTCGCATTGAATACCAATAAGTAGCGTTTGTATAGGAGATGCCTTGCAATAAACATCTATACCAATGAAAATATTTGGGCCATGTAGATGACTGCCAAAAACTGTAGTCCGCATAATGTCATTAAGTAAAAAACTTATCCCAATTTTCCTTTCTGTGATAAGCCCAAGTTTGAATGAATTAGCATCAACAACAGTAAAATATTCATCATGAGATATCTATGCTTCAGGAGGTAAGATGTTGGGCTGCATAACACTTTGATAAGATTCAGTATCTATATATCCAATAGCCTTTATTAGCTTATCATATTTATCCTATTGTAACAACTGGATATGGAAATAAGGACAAGGAACAATGATGGGCTTTGAGACTATCTTACATAGTTATTATAACATATATAGGTTATCTTCCTTAGTATCTGATTCAGATTCATCATCAGAGGAATTGAAAGATATAACAAATTTGGTTTCCTCATCTTCACTAGATTGTTCTTCAATGACATCTTCAATTTTGTTTTCATGGATTGGCATAATATCCTTAATGGATTCATATAGTTTTAAATCCCTTTTCTCCTTATTAGGACATCGTCGAAAAAATGTCCTAGATTGCCATAAAGGAAAAATCAATATGTTTTTTTTATTTCTGAGGGTTTATAGTTTAAAGAAACAAACAAGCCTACGTCATTTACTTCTTCTAAAAGGTTTGTGATAGCCTCCATTAGAGAATTAGGATCTTTGAGATCCTTTATAGGAGAACTTCTTGAGATGATATTGCTTTCTAGTAGGGCACTCATAATCTTTTTTCTCCTTACACTTCATCTTAAGAAAAGGATTCTTGCAAGCTTTTTTCAAAAAAGGACCACCTTTAATCATATTCTTGAAAAATGCTTGTTGATCACCGAGTTTAGTAAGAGATGCTAATGCAATTTGATAAATCTCAGGAGATATTTCTCTCTTATCTTTGCATAAAGCTGTAATGGACCTTTAAAGTTCTAGTTGAAGTTCATCTGGAAGAGATGCAATGAATGTATAACACAGATTCACATCATTAAAATCATTAAGAAAATAGTATCTTTCCATCATACATTGAAAATTCTTTTAAATGTCTCATTTATATAAAGAGCAGCACTTTGTTTCAAAATATTCTTATTGAGTTTTCTAATCAATAATCTAAAAACATCTGATCCTTTATGAATAACTCTAAGAAGAATACTAGCAAATGCTACTTGAATATATTGGAGTCTCTGATAGTCATCTAAACTTTGCCACCATTCAATGAAACGAGAGATAAACAAAAACAAGATATCTCTTAAAGGAGTATCTGGTCGATTCATATATAAATCAATCCAAACCCTAAATTCATGAAGATGATCTCTCTATTTTTTGGGTGGAAGATCATCAAAAGTAAACCAGGTCCTGAGGTATGTATGGTTGGACGTACTTGTATTGATGGTGGTGAAAGTCTAATTGGTTCAATCCATGTGGATTCAGCTTCATTTATGTCTGTTTCAACCTAAGTTGGTTGAGAAGTATATATCATAGCCATCACTATTTGCATCAATTCAAATAAGTCAGTTGACTATTTAGAAGTCTTTGAAGATTGTTCAGGAATTTCATAATCTTCAAACACAGATGGCTGAATTTCATATTCATCTAAGATATATACTAGTCCAAGTGTCACAATGTAACTCTTGTTGAGGAGCTTTATCTTTTCTAGTGGATGGAACAGGCTAAGTTTTATATGGTGAAGAAGGTGGAGTTTTGATTTCGTAAAGATTTTGTCTATGGATCAGTAGGCTTAATGTATGAAAGTGATGGATTAGTTTTCTTTTCAACCTTGGGCTTTGTAGTTTTGGTGGATTTTGGTTTGTCAGCAGGATGGATATGTTGTTTAATTAAAGGATAATTAATTTTGAACACCTTTTCATAATCAGCTACCTCAGGATAGGTTAGGGTTGAATGAATGGGTTAGACAACTGGAAGGGTTGTAGGATAAGCTTCATAAATAGTCTTTGAGTGTTGTGTCTGCATGTCTGCCTCCATTCTTTAAATTACTTTTTTAACTCGTTTAAGTTCTTGCTCTTTATTGGTGAAATCAGGTCCAAAATATTAAGTTTCGATATATCTTATTAAATCATCATCAATTTGAACCATTTGATATCATAAAGAAGTGTAAAGCTTTTGAACTTGAGAAGACATAGATTATACCCTTTTTTGAGTAACTTATGCATGTTGGTTGAGACCATCAAGCTTAGTATCAAGTAGGGGAAGAAATTTATTTTAAGCAACAATATTATCAATCTACCAGTCAAGTACTTCATCAGTGGGATTTGAGACAAAAGTATCACAAGAAGTAATTCCTGTAGCACGTATGCAAAGGTTGGAAATAACTTTATTAGTATCGTTTGTTTGACTCTCCAAAAGGAGGAGATTTATCTTTATAAGTTCTCATCATCATACATGGAATAGGTGCTAGAGTAGCAACAGGAATAGAAGGAATAATGGGCTTAACTTTAGGGATTAGATCTTGAAGGAACAAATGTTTCTTGTCCAGAGCTTTGAGTAGCTCATGAATACTTTTAGGTATGGATTGTGGGTTTTTAGGCCTAACCCATGGTCTTGTATCTAAGTCATGATCATCATGCTTAGGATGAAATTGTTGTGAAGGTTGACAATGATGAATTTCTTTGAATTGTTGTTGCCTTACTTTCTGTAGGAGTTTTACCTGCCTCTTTTAAACATAGGCTTCATCCTCGCTGTCTATTTCATCATAGTCTAGCGTAAGGCATATCTTATAGTTTGACTCACATATGGATGGGTTAGCATCCCGTGTAAAGTATCCTCGATGTTAGTTAATATTCACAGGTTGACCATCACACTTTACAAAGTGGATTGGAGGTCCACCATTTCCTTCATTGTGTGATAAAACTAATTGCAACATTAAAATTACCAGATGTGCCAAATAATATAGCTATTCTTCATTAGGCTTAGTGTAGATGGATTCAATAGATCCATCTCTCAATGTTTTGAGAATTGGTGGAGTAATATTATGGATGGATTTACTATGAGGAGCATGGAATACTTATTGGTGATTAGTGATCCACTCTGTAGGCATTAAGTTTTCAAACTCCATTAGTGTCAATTTTTTTAGGATCTAGATAATGGGATCACAAAACATCAGAAGTTGAGTTTGGAAAGTTGAGATCTACAACATGATTGTAAATGATAAATCATTTGATGGAGTAAGGTGGCCATAATTGTTGTAGGATCTTACTTAGCTCCAGTTATTTGAATTTGGAGTTGTAGTCATTTAGAAAAAGTGAGATCATCTAGTCTGATGTTAAAATTAGGAGTAACTGTAAAGATAACACTTCCAATATTGACAGTGGTCAATAGGGCACCAATTAAAGCATTTTAGTATGTTATATAGGTACTATCAAAAAAGAGAGATATGAGTAGTAGATAGAATTCCTTTTCTTCCAGGGAGAGTGAGACAAGTCTGATAGCACCAATACAGAGATGAGTATGATTTTGATCTCTCTAAAGAAAGATGAGTTCTTTGGGCATTTCCAAATTGATATATTGTTTTGTTAACATTGATTTTAAACTACATTGTTCCAACCTGGAACTTTGAATTGTCTCCCTGGCTTTAGGACGATTGGTAGTGAGAATAGTACAAATGCTTCTAGTCTAAAAATGATTACGAGAATTTATACTATACGGACTTAACAAAAGTAAAAAAGTATCATGGATATGACTTTCTTCAGGAAGATGAGTAATTTCATCTATTTTCTTTATTCCATTAGACATAGTTCTTTTGATATTTGAAAGAAGAGTAGGTATAGATAAAGTAAAAGAAAGATGAACAAGATCAGTAAGTAAAGATTCATTAATAGTATATAGATGAAAGTCTCCCTACTTACTATCATCAAGAATAATATAGTGGCATTTAGATGGTATGGTAGTGCTTTTCTAATTTGTTAAATTGGTCGTTAGCATGGTGTCAATAATTGCATTTCCCATATATATATATAGATATAGATATATATAAAATCAACTTTGGTCTCAACAATCCAACATAATAAAAGGATATAATATCACTTCTTAATTTTAATATAAAATCTATAATATCATCTCAAAGAAATTATGTCAAATTAACTTAATTACAAAAGCATACTTGAATCTATTAGAAAAACCATGATTTAATTGTTCCGACTCTTTTGGCTTTTGGACTTCCAAGGGATACATATAGATTATTTATCTTTTCTAACGATAAGATATCTGAAAAAGAAGACCTAATTAGTTCTCTTGGAGACCATAACTACTTTTTTATATTTATAATGCTTATTCCTAATTTACCCATTATAAATTAGATAATTTAGGCCTATTAACTTGAAACTTTAATAAATCACTTTTAATCTTAATTCAAATCTTATAATAGCCTAAGATATATAATTATCAATAAATGTATGTAATTCCATTAAAAATTCCAACAAATAGTACTAATTATTATTGTTCGAATCAACACTTCTTAACTTCTTACAAGATATGATCAAACAACTTGGCCACAACTATTTTAGATTGTCATGCCTTATGTCCTTTACAGGAGGTCTCTAACTTTATTTTCATTTACAACTCTTTTTTCTTTTCTTTTTCACTTCTTTGGAACGATTGGTTCTATGATTTTATGGTTCATTTCTTATTGAGTTAATTTTTTTTGTTATTTTCATCTACATCTCTTTTTTCTTTTCTTTTTCACTTCTTTGATACCATTGGTTCTATGATTTTATGGTACATTTCTTATTGAGTTAATTTTTTTGAAGAAAGTGACCAAATAATTTTGAAAATTTTCCAACATATGAAATATAAATGGTGAATTATCAAAAGAATATAGGCCATAAAAAGGCCTCAGGATTTGTTAGATATTTTACTAGTCCACATATATATATTTAAATTTGAATTGATTTTTATTTAAAAATCAAACTAAATCAACATTAAATTTAAGTCAAAGGTTTAATAATAGTTTCATGTTTTTCATGATTTAGTTCGAGTTAATTTATTAGTTTGGGCAATTTACTTAATAACTTTAATTTTTATAATCATTCTTCCTACCAATATTAAACTTCCTGTTAAAAATATTAAAAATATAAAATAACATATACACACATAATGTTTGAAAATTGGAGCAAAACTTGAACCATTAAGATAAGATGTTTAAGATTTAAAGGCTCAACTGGTATTAGACTATTATCAAACCGATATATATTAAAGATTAAACAAAATTTAAGAGATAGGATTTGAAGAAGCAAATTATCCTTACCTATCGAAAAATTTAAAGTTTAATTGAGAAAGGAGATTGTTAAATGAAAATTAATTAGTTCATTATAGTTTATAAAAATTAATTTGTTCACAAAATAGATCGATTAATTAATAAACTAATTATGTTTTAGTAATATGAGTTATTAAAGTAAATCAAACTAGAAAGTTAGCCAATTCAAGATTTTTACGGTTAAAATAGTAGGGCCGGTTAGCTTTTAATCAATGGTGTTATTATATACATACTATATGGAAGAGATATTCTATATTATAAGCATATTCTATAATAGAAGAGTTTGTTATAAATAAGATATCTCAATATTTTATGGTTGGAAGTTCATCCATAGACAATAAGTTTATAATTAAATTACATTAAACTAATATTTACATATTGTTTTTCTCCTTTTATAATCTGTACATTCACATAATATAAAAATTAATTTACCATCTTATATTCTCTTTAATCATGTTCTCTAATAGTTATTTTCTTTTTTTATGTATGTATAATTAAATTTAAAGATAGCATAATAGTTTAAAAGAAATATATTGTTTTTTTTATATTAAATATGTACAAAAGGGTATATTTATAAAGCTAAGTAAATGAATAAAGGAAATAATCAAGAGATTGTTTATAATTTATTGTCTAAATATTTTGCATAATATTCTAACAATATTATTATGCAATTAATCATGTATTGTTAATATTATATTTTAGTTGATTCACTCCCCCCTTTAATTCAAAATGGAAAAAATGAAATTAGCTTTAATTTGTTAACTAGTTCATTAAATCGAGTTCATAACTGAGCTTTGGTAAAAACTGTATGATGTCTAATCATGGGATAATATAGAGACAAGAGAGATAGTTACTTACTAAAGATGATGACTAATAAAGTGATAGTCATTCTCAATATATTTTGTTTGCTCATAAAATATATTATTATGATCAATTTTAATGATATCCAAGCTAATCACAATAGTTAAAAGTAGTGTTGATGATGGCTCCATATTCATATTCAATACTAGAATGAGCTATAACTATTTGTTTCTTACTTCTCTATGAGACAAGATAATCACTAAGACAGATTATAAAACTTTTTTTGCTTACTTCTTTATGAGAGTTGGATATCATAAAACATGGTACATCTAACAAGTGTAGAATACAAAGCATTGTAGTATAATTAGTGTTTTAGGGAGCTATCATAAATTGATTAAAAATATAAACTATATAGACCATATCAAGATGAGTATATGTAAGATGTACAAAACTCTACACTAGTTTGTAAGAAAAACATAACTTTTGATAGGGGTATAAGCAATTTTGCAATCATTTATATTTGCAAAAAATAAAAAGGTTAGTAATATACTTTGTTTGAAAGATATACTTCTTACTAAAGTCTTTCATTGGTGAAGTGGGACTAGACATCAAGTTTGAGGTTTCTCTAAATCCTAAAAATTTTCTGTCATAGCTTGCTACAATAAAGGATTTTTATTAGCTTCCTTGTAACTACTGAGTTTAAACAAAGTGAAGTGAAGGTTAAGTTAACAGAGTTATACCAAAGATTAAGGAGACTTACAACATAATGTTATAACTAAAAAGGGAGTTGAGTGCCTCTAACATGTCATACCAACTAGGTTGGCTTAAGAGAACTTTGATCCTCTAATAGATTTGGATCCTTAGGTGGGACAAGTGGTCTCTATTCTTCAGGATCTATAACTAAGAGAGACTTCAACAAAACTAGAGAGTCAAACAATAAAAAAACTAGTTAATAGATGGATTAGTGAAGAAATAAGTGGAGGGTGTCACTTGGAAGGAAGACAAGGATAAGAACATTTTTATGTTTCCCGAAGATGACATGTCTAAGAATTTAAAGACTTCTAAAGATGGGATCCCAATATACAATAATAACAACAACAACAACAATAATAATAACCTAATAAAAAATCTTGCTAATATGTAAAGCTTGGGGAGGTCCAGTAGTACCAGCCTTACCCATAACTAGTAGAGAGGTTATTTCGAATGACCTACATGAAAAAGAGATAAATAAATAAATAAATAAAAATACTATAATAATAATAATAATAATAACAACAACAACAACAACAACAACAACAACAACAACAACAAGAAGTAGGAAAAGATTAATAATAATAACAACAACAACCACAATAAAAATAATTATTATTATTAATAAGAAGGAGAATGATTAGCACTTATCTAAATGATTAGGCTAAATCTAAGTGAAAAATGCTAACAGACCTATGAGGACAATAGGAATCTTTTTAAAAGAGATCCTTTATCCATATTTTAGTACGCTAAAGTTTTCTATTGAGGGTCATGTCCTCCGTAAGTTCTAGCAGAGTCATATCTTTTTTATTCACCTCCCCTTAATTCTTCTTAGGCCTTTCTTTTTTTTCCTCTTGCAACCTCTAAGTACAATCTTTTTGCATCTTCTCATTAGAGCATTTGGGTGTCTCCTCTTAACAATCTTCTTGCATCTTCTTACTGAAGTGTCTGGGTGTCTCCTCTTAGCAATCTTTTTGCATCTTCTCACTAAAGCATCTGAGTGTCTCCTCTTAATATGTCCAAACCTCTAAAGCCTTGTCTCTCTTAATTTTTTAATAATATTAGCCACCTTTAATTAATCCCTTATCATTACATTCTTGACCTTATCCTAATATCTACATCCCTTATATTTTATGTCATATCTTATAAAACAAAACAAATGAGCTTTAGGTTTCAATTTGAAATGTTTATAAGGAGATTGATTATTTATAATAATAAGGAAGCCCGATTTTTTGTATAAATAGTAATAACAATTATTTCTCCCTCAAAATGCTCAGGACTGGAAAAAGAAATAAGTAAGGCCTAGATCATGTTAAGAATGTGTATGTGTTTCCTCTCAGGTCTTATATTTTGTTGAGATGTGTATTGGTAAAAGTAATGAAGCATTGTATCATATTGGGATAAGAGTGAAAGGAAGGAATTATCATTATATTCCATAGAATTATCAATTCTAAAGATGTTGATTATTTCATAAAATTGAGTTTTTACCATTTGATTAATTAAGCATATATGCCCTATATGTTCAATTTTTTTTACATTAATTCCAAGCATATTGAGAAAAGTCATCGACAAAGATAGTAAAATATTTTGAACCTTTTATAATAGGAATAAGAGAAAGGTCTAAAATATCTTAATGGATTATATCAAACAAAGTAGATGACCCAAAATTGCAGTTATTGAAATTAAGACATAATGTTTAGTTGACTAACAAGATAAATAATCAATCTGTTCTTATTCAAAAGATATTAGCAAACTACTGAAAATTAAAAGATCTAAAAATAAAAAAGAAACATGACCACGTTGAGAGTGTAAAATTTTAGATATAATTATGGCATCATAACTAGATTGACTCAATGGTAAATAAAGTGATGTAAGCTCAAACAAATGTCTTGGTTTATGTCCTCTTCTAAGGATCTAACCTCATTTTTAGATTTTGAATATGACAACCATGACTTGAAACCTAAACATCAAGACCTAGATCATATAATTAATAAAAAATGATTAGATTATATAATAACTTTATAACTAAGAAGGTATTTGGTAATATAAGGTTAGATATAAACACAGTACCAATATAGCTAACAGATATAGGAGAATTATTAATGGTATGTGTAGTGGTTCAAGGGAAAATTGATTGTTTATTTTTGAACAATTAAGGTAAAAAACTCATATGATTGTAATATGTAGAATTAAAATGCTAAGAAGAATTGGTACCTCGTGTGACATGTAAGGCTAAGGTTTTAGAATTACTCATAATAAGAAGGAAGTGCCTAATTAAGGGCACTAATGTTAATTTGATCAAGAAAAGCAACAAGGTGGGATTTAAAATGTTTAAAGGATTCCCTAGTGGCTATAGTGGTAAAAGAAGAAGATATGCATTGCTATTGACTAGAATTTTGGGATCATTTTTTGACGGCCTGATTGGACATTCAAATATCCAATATCAAGTTCTTTATAAAAATTAAAATTGCCCTTAATTAGAGTATGAGAACCTATTGATCCTATAGTGGCCAAGACAATTTCAGAGGAATAATGTCTCCTTATGTATAAGCTCAAAAATAATTTTCTCCATTTGAAGAAATGGATCATAATGTAAAAGAAAGTCATACACTAGTTTAAATTCAAAATGAGGTGACATCAAAATTTTCATTACACTTGTATGATCGTATTGATGAATATATAACTCAACAGCTTTGTGATTGTGACATTTTGGATCATAAGAAATAAATTTAATCCTAGATATCTTAGAATTATGAATGAAAATCATCTAAATTGTCTAACTTCTTACTTAGGAGATATAGTTACCTTAATAACTGAAACTAATGAATAAAATCATATGTGGAATAACTTTTGGCAAGTATATAGTATACCTCTTTTGCAGTTTTAAAACAACCAAAGTTTCTTTGATGGCTAGCTTACATATATTATGGAAATAAGATAATTTTAGAATCTCACTGTTCCAACCATACCTTTAATATCTTAGGTCTTTCTCCTTTTTAATGGGCTCAAAAAAATTACCTATAACATACAATATAACTTGTGATTATGTAAAAAACTGATCCTTCATGAGCCCACAACACATAGTTAGTCCCATTAAATAAAATAATTATGGGATTGGTGATAGGTGTAGATTGCATTGTGTTTTTAATTTGATTATTTAGTGTGTGTTTAGGTTAAGAATTGTGTTAGTTCATAAATATTTATGTTTTAAGTATTTTTTGAGTGAGAACATGTATTTGAACTTCAATTATATGTATATGAGGTGTCGTGCTGAGTTTGTTAGTGTTCAGGGCATTGGAAGTAGAATTAGAGAAGACCTAGGTAATAACCCAGGGCCACAATTGTGGCAAATATTCCACGATCGTGACAGAAGCTCAAGCACAGGGACATGATCATAGGGAATTTGTCATGATCGTGACAGAGAGCCAAAAAAGCTGGCCACGATCGTGCTACAAAGGGCCACGATCATGGCCTACACATAGACAGATGCGGGATCACTTCCCAATTCAAGTTTTTAGGGAAATTTCGGACATTTCAGACCATGAAAAGACACTAGGGTTACCTTAGTTAGAAAGGACTATAAAAGCATTGTGAAGTAACCCTAGAAAGGAGCTTTTACAATCAGCCTCCATTTGGAAACCTTAAAAAGAGAGAGAAGGAAGATAGAGAGAGAAGAAGAGGAGGAACAAGGAGGAAGAAGAAGTGGATCTCGATGCTGCTGCTTTTTGGATCAGGTGGTATCCTGATGCCTCTGCCTTTCCAATTTTTCCAACCTAAGTTCCATTTTATCTTCATTTCCTTTTTCATTTAAATGTATAAAGTTGATATGGATTGTATGGAATTGGATTTTGGGTTGTTGATAATATTCTAACTCTCCTTTGGGATTTTACTTTAAGTTAATGTTGATTTAGTTATTTTTGTGTTTGTTGGTTTGGGTGTTATGATTGGCTAATGTATTTCCATGTTTTAGTAATAAAATGAAAGGTGAGCTAGATAAAAATGATTAGATCGGATTAATAAGAGTTAGACAATCTAATTGACTACTTAATCAATCTAGTTAGTAATTTCATGGAAAGAGACCCCATTCGAGACTTGATTGTTTATTAGAGAACTAACTAATTAGAATTGTGGGTAATTTATAAATTGAGAGATTACAAGTTTCATAATTTAATTAGGGTTTACAATTTAAGATTTAATGGTTATAACTCGAGAGAGAGTAATCAGTCTTACGATCGTGTAGAACTGACACCTCATAAACACATAAATGGCTAGATTAGCATTAATGATAGGTAAAATTCCCTCTCTCATAACTTGATTAACTCTCTTGACGGATTTCCATTGTGACCTTGTAACTACTCAGTTTAATTCTATTTTGTTGAAATTTTTGCTTTACAATTCTTAAATCAATTTCTCATATTCAGTTTACTATTTGAATTTGAGTCTTAAACAAAGCACAACCTGAATTAAGTGGTGTCTAAGCACAATCTCTGTGGGAAGATACCCACTTTTTACTACAAGTAACGACCTGTATACTTTCGATTTTTAGCATAAAACAAGTAGTTTGTTTTTCCATTCAATAATTGGCAATGTCAGTTTTATCCATAATACCATAAATATCCAAAAGAGTGCAAAACATATACAAATTAAACTAAACTAGGCAATATATACCAAAAAAGGGAATAAGCACACCTTAAAACCTTTAGAACTAGTCTATATCAGTCAAGAACCAAACTAGAATTGATTAAATATGCCTTCTTAAGCAACTAGACTAGTTTGGTTGAACCAAAAACAAAATCAACAATTGGAAGCTCAAGTATGACCTCTGTTCACACTGAAATTTTCATCGTGTGATTATGAGAGAGTGATGTCTGGTTTCAAAAGCAACATTGGAAATTAACATCAGGAGGTTACAATATTTATATCCCAAGTTGGCTATTCAAAAATTGAGAACGAAAGAAAACTTAGTGAAATGAACTAAGAAGAAAAAACATCATTTTGAAATTGAAAATAGTTTGAGGCCACTAAAGACAACTTATCAAGCTCTATATTAGAGGCATTATTCTAAGATGCAAGATGTCTAAATTGAATTAATATTTAAACATATTTATTGTTGATTTATTATTGTGGTGAGTGAATGACATAAATTTATAAGGCAAAGATGATAGCAAAAACGATGATAATAGAAAATTTTTCCAGAAATAATAATAGTAGGAAGATTTTTAATTAAAGAGTGGCTTTAATATTATGAGAGAAAAATACTTTGAGGGAGATATATTGTTTTTGTATGTTGAATACATATAAGAAGTTCTATTTATCAATATTTTAAAAGTCAAAACCGAATATCAAACTAGTAAGAGGAGTGGTTTGAAGTTTAAAGGTTCAATCAATATTAAACTGTCTTAAAACTAATTATAGTAAATAAAATGTAAATTTTATAAAAATAAGAAAAATATAATAAAAATATAATATTTTACTAAAATGAAAAGAATACACTAATGTCTATTAAGATATAATAAATTAATAATAGATTGACAGTTATAGGTTGCATGTTGTTTTAGTAGGCATTTTAGTATGTTTTTAGTTGTTAATTAATTGATTCGTGCATGTTTATGTTTAGAGTTGTGTTAGTTGGTTAGATATTTGTGTTTTGAATGTTATGTGGGTTAAAGCATGCTATTGAGCTTAATTTTATGTGTTTGAGGTGTTTTGATGTGGTTGTTAGTGTTTGAGAGCAGATATCGAAGAACAGAGAAGATTTAGAGTAAGCCCGATAGAGGACCCAGGGCCAAGGTGACGATCGTGATAGAAACTAATGTGTTTGTTAATGTTAATGAAATTGTTTAGGTATTGTGATATTTGTGTTTGCATATACGTCGACAATAAATCGACAGAGTGTGTTGATAGTAATCCGATTAGGTAGGGTAATAAGAGTTAATATCATGAACGCAATCTTAAACCGCGACCAGCTCCAAAGGAGCAGCAAACTCAAGGCTGACTGGACCCTTAACAAACCTAAAATACCGTCAAATATCTATATCTATAATAAAGATAAAATTTCAAAATGATCAAACTCATAATTGTAATAATCTAGCACATACAAGACTACTGCGACTTTAGAGTCAAAGGTCATTAACAAACATACATCAAATCATCAAGGAGGAAGAAGATCGACAAATTACCCTGTTAAAAAAGATCTAAAAAGGAGATCTTGAAAAATAGTTGAGGGGAGTCAGACCTCACTGAGTGAATTAATACTATAGTTATGTTATGCATTCCTAAGGATTTCAAATGATACATATATATTTATAATGTATTATATCCATAAATGCGATCTCATAACATAATGATTTTGTTTATAAACATACTTGCATTTCCCATATCAATATCATGTCACATAATTATCACAATAAAAAATCACAAATAATAGTGGAGGATTGATGACTGACCCTATAACATACCTCTTACCTACATATTATAGCCATAGGGGTTCTTTTGTTCCAAACTTGCCATTTGGTCCAATGTAGTGGACTGTCGTCCAAGAGCCACACTTAACCGAACCGCCATAGCCTCAGTATAACACGATTGCCTTCCAAGAGCAAGCTCAACTAAACTGCCACAATCATGCTACCTCTCATATATTATATACCTCAACGCATCATATCTCAATCAATAGACCCAATACTAACCCAAATCTATACTCAACTAATAACCCAATATGCGCACAACTTAGTGACACCCACCAAGTAACTCATACTATAACAATCCTCCATATTATTACATATCAAAACAAGCACAAAATTTCACAACAAAATACGTATATATGTGTCAATCTATATGTATGAATGTCATGCATGCATATGATTATGATGGTGATTTTCATGATGAATATGAGAATGAATTCTAATGCATGTTCATAACCATGAATATTAACTCATAGGTAGAATGCGCTCCTTCACGCCGAACCTAGTTTCTTGAAGTGGAAAGTTTTACTACTAATTGATCTATAGAAAGAAAAGTAGGAATGACCATTAGGATTTAAAACCTAAACCAATTTTAGACACCTTGAGAATAAGACCATGACTCAATATTAAGGAGCTTATTTTCTATTTAAAAATGATTGACGTAACATTTTACAAGGAGCCTACTAAAAATTTCCCAGAGTTTCCCCTGTAAAACGGACATCGCCCTTATAAAAGAAAGGTCATTCCTACAATGAAAAGACACTTCAATAACCACCAGTAATCATAGCTCAATTTAGGCCTCTAAGCTGCATGTCCATACCTGATTAAGTCCACATTTACATCACAAAAATTCTTAATAAATCTAATTTTAATTCAGGTATTCCAACTTCTAACCCTATACACCCTCATTTATACTTAATACATCAAGATATTCTCAATTTTAATAAAATAACTCAATTTAATCAATTTCATGCATTAATTTAATCAATTTCACGCATTTCTATATGAACATAACCATTTTAAAATTTTTATCTCACAAACTATGAAGAATTTCAATATATTGCTTTTATGAAAATTGATTTACATAATTTTGGAAAATTTTAAAATTATTTCTAGCCATTTTTGGGCTAGTCAAAAAATCAACACTGTTACCAGAGTGTAGGGTAAAAGCGTCGATGCTGGAGGGGCGGTGACCTTCACCAGTCACCCAAAAATGACAAGCTCACCTTCAGGAATCTAATGGCATTGGTCTTGTGTCGAAAATCCTCCTGATTTGTGAGAATCGAAGGTTTAAAGCTTAAAGGTGACCGTTCACCAGCAAAATGGGACGATTGATGTTGGGTTTCCCTTCTTTCCTATGTTTTTAGGGCCATTAGACACGATGGTGGTGTTAGTTTCACCAAAAAATGACTAAAAATAGGAGATCAGTGACTTACCTAAATGAACCAAAACTTTTAGTCATGATTCCTCCAAATTCGGGTCGTTTTTAAAAAAACAAGTTTAAGGGTTTTGTAGAATGTCCCGAGTGTTTTTTGTAAAGCCATAGATCATTAGAAATGGTGGCTGAACGGTAAAGGTATGAGTTTCAGAAGTTGGGAGTGAATAGTAACCTATAGCGGAAAGAGCTTAAGAAAGAAATGAACTTCAGCTTTCTTAGCTAAACTTATACTTTATAGGCTTTTCTCCTTAGTTGTCCATTATGTGTAATTTAACAAAAATTTAGATGATTATATTTTCTCCCCCTTATAAAAAAAATGTATTGAAATTTTAATTCTCACCTCATTGTTGAAATAGATGTGGGTATTGACTCTATATATCTAGCTTCGTCTCCCACGTACAACCATCCATCGTATGATTACTCTATAACACTTTCACCATTGGTATCTCTCATGATCTCAGCTGAAGAATTTGTTAATCTACTATGGCAACAAGTTGTTCTTCATATGTCAGATAGCCTTCAATCTTCACATTACATGGCCAAAGGATATGAGAAGGATCCAAAATATACTTTCTCAACATCGACACAGGAAATACAGGATGAACTCTAGATAGGTTAGGCGGTAACACTAACCTATATGCTACTTTACCCACTCTAGATTTAATCTCAAATGGACCAATATACCTTGTAGCTAGTTTACCTTTTTTACCAAACCTCATCACTCCTTTCATTAGTGATATTTTCAAAAATACCATGTCACATACTGAGAATCTCACATCTTTCCTCTTTGGATTCGCGTAACTCTTTTGTCTATTAAAAGTTGTTTTCAATCTTTTCTAAATAATAGGGATACTTTCGGAAGTGATTTGTACTAACTTAGTTTCTATTAATTATTGTTCACCAATTTCCTAACATAGAGGTGATGTGCATTTTCTTCCGTACAAAGCTTCATAAGGAGCTATTTCAACACTAGAATGGTAATTATTATTATAAGCAAATTCAATCAATGCCAAATGCAAATACCAATGACCACTAAAATCAATAACGCACATCTTAAGCATATCCTCTAAAGTCTGAATAGTTCTCTCAGACTAGCCATTTGTATGAGGATGAAAAGCAGTACTGAAATCTAATCTTATACCTAAAGCTTTTTGTAAATCTCGCTAAAAAACTGATGTAAAGTTCGAATCCCTATCAGAGACTATAGATTGTGGTACCCAATGTAAACACGCAATTTTATTAATATTTAACCTGTCTAACTTATCAGTAGAATAAGTCTTATTGATAGGTAAGAAGTGTGTAGACTTTGTTAATCTATCCATAATCACCTATATAGCATTATATCCATTATTAGTATGGGGCAATCCAGTCACAAAATCCATAGCAATCATATCTCATTTCCACTCAGGAACGGGGAGTTGTTGTAATATTAAATAAGGTCTTTGGTGTTCAAGCTTTACTTGTTGGCATGTTAGGCATCTAAACATAAATTTCGGAATATCCTTTATCATTTCACTCCACCAGTAAATGTTTTTGATATCATGATACATCTTAGTGGAGCCTAGATGAACACTATAAGCTCCAAAGTGTACCTCCTCCATGATTTCCTTTCTTAGGTCATCAACATCCGATACATATACCCTAGTTGTGAGATTCGCATATCGATTGGAGAAGGGAACGAAGTAGGCCTTATAAGGCTATGGATCCTCTCCCTCATAAAATGCATTTTCCCGACTGAGTGTGCAGGAAGAGCAAAATCGTGAGGGCTTGGTTGGTTTAAAGCCCAAAGCGGACAATATCTGTGAGCCGGTGGTCCCAGGCTGTTACAAATGATATGGTCCTGGGCTGTTACAAATGATATCAGAGTCAGGACACGAGTCAATAAGACAGGTTGGAGAGTTGGACTCTACCTCAAAAGACGCGTTTTTTCGAAAGAGTGTGCGGGAAGAGCAAAATCGTGAGGGCTTGGCTGGGTCAAGGCCCAAAGCAGACAATATCTGTGAGCGGGGTGATCCAGGCTGTTACAAATGGTATCAAAGTCAGTACCAGGGCCGATATGCCAATGAAGGACGCTGGGCCTCTAAAGGGGGTGATCCAGGCCTGTGGGCCAACGTTGGACACTGGGCCTCTAAGGGGGTGATCCAAGCTTGTGGGCCAGCGAGGATGCTAGGCGTCCAGGGGGTGGAATGCCAGATTCCCATATTGATTGGAGAGGAGAACGAAGTACAAATTATAAGGCTATGGATACCTCTCCCTCACAAGACGCGTTTTCCTAAGCGAGTGTACGGGAAGAGCAAAACCATGAGGGCTTGGATGGGCCAAGACCCAAAGCGGGCAATATTTATAAGCTGGGTGATCCAGGCTATTACAAATGGTATCAGAGCCAGTACTCGAATCGATATGTTAGCGTTGAACGTTGGGCCTCCAAGGGGGTGGATCCAGACCTGTGGGCCAGCGTTGGACGCTGGGCCTCCAAGGGGGTGATCCAGGCCTGTAGGCCAGCGAGGTTGCTGGGCCACCAAGGGTTAGAATGTGAGATTCCCATATCGATTGGAGAGGGGAACGAAGTAGGCTTTATAACGCTATGGATACCTCTCCCTCATAAGACGCGTTTTCCCGAGCGAGTGCGCTGAAAGAGCAAAACCGTGAGGGTTTGACTATGCCAAGGCCCAAAGTGGACAATATCTGTGAGCGGGTAGTCCCAGGTTGTTACACTAGTAACCATCCTCAGAATACTATCACCATCCACTATAAGTTCCTTAGCTCGATTCTTTTGAATCTCCTCAACTAACTTACATAATTGAGGGTCTTTAGACTAATCAAGCTTCACTCTCTCCAAAAACATCGATCTAACCTTGAATTGTGTTAGCAAACATCCTGATCTTGATATCTTCCATAGCAATCCTTAGTCAACTAACTCGTGCAACTTTTTAATTAAGGTTCTCCTTACAGATTTGATGTGAGAAAGACTACCGGATGATTTTTTTGTTTAAAGCATCAGCTACTGCATTAGCTTTACCTAGGTGATACAAAATATAACAGTCATAAAATTTCAAAAGCACCACCCATATTTGTTGTCTAAAGTTTAGGTCCCTTTGCTAAAAAATATATTTCAAATTTTTATGATCAGTATAGATCTCACAAGTTGCATTATACAGATAATGTCTCCAAATATTAAATGGAAACACCACAAATGCAATTTCCAAGTCATGGGTAGGATAGTTCTATTCATGCATCTTTAGTTTTTAGGAGGCATAACCACTACTCGTCTGTGCTACATAAGTACAAAACCCAAACCAACCCTCTAAGCAACACAATACACTAAAAATCCATCCAACCCAGAAGGTAAGGTCAAAACTGGAGCTGATGTTAACTTATCCTTAAGCTGCTAGAAACTATCCTCAGACGCCTCTAATAAACAAATTTAGCATTCTTTTGAGTTAACTTAGTCAGAGATGCAACTATTCGAGAGAAATATTGGACAAATCTCTAATAATAGTCCACTAAGCCTAAGAAACTCCAAACCTCAATAACAGTAGTGGGTCTTCACCATGCTATGATATCTTCAATCTTCTTAGGATCCATTTCGATGCCATCTTTAGATACCACGTGTCCTAAGAAGACTACTTGATCCCACCAAAATTCACACTTAGAAAATTTAATATACAACTGATGCTCCCTTAACATTTGCAAAACGATTCTCAAATGTATCATTAATAAATACAATGGCAATCCTATCTAAAATATATCTAAGCACCTAATTTATCAAATCCATAGAGGCTACAGGAGCATTAGTCAACCAAAAGGACATCACCAAAAATTCATAATGACCTTACCTAGAACAAAAAGCAGTTTGTGGAATATCTTCTCCTCTAATCCTCAATTGATGATAACTAGATCTCAAATCAATCTTAGAGAAACATTTGTCCCTTTAAAGTTGGTCAATCAACTCATCAATTCTTGGAATTGGATACCTCTTCTTTATCGTCACTTTATTTAATTCCCTATAATCACACTTATGAGCGGGAAAGAGCTAGAAAAATTGTTGGAAAGGCAAGATAAAACCTACTTTATAGACAAACAAGAGAGGAAGAAAAAGTATGAAGATAAGAATGAAGACCCTCCAAACATTCGTCCTCTCCCTTACACACCGAAAATACCATTCCTACAAAGACTTCAAAAGAACAAATTCGATGTACCGTTTACAAAGTTTTTAGAAAATCTAAAGAAATGGCAAATTTATTTGTCTTTTATGGAAGTGTTGAAACGTAGGCCCAAGTACGCAAAGTTCCTTAAAGACATATTATCTGACAAGCGGACTTGGGATAATAATCAAACGATACCCACGACGGAAACCTCCAGCTCCTTAATTACCAACCATATGCCCTCACAGTTAAAAGATCTAAAGATTTTTACAATACCCTGTGTAGTTGGTAATTTAAAGATTTCAAAAAGTTTGTCACTTAGGCGCAAGTATAAACCATATTCCTTTAGTGATTTTTAGGAAACTGAGGCTAAGAGATGTGAAGTCAACATCTATGCTTATTCAGTTAGCAGATTAGTTGATAAAGAAATCATTTGGCGTGGTAGAGGATATACCTGTAAAAGTGGACAAGTTTATCATTCTTGTGGATTTTGTCGCGGTAGACTTTGAAGAGGATCAAAATTGTCTGCTAGTTCTTAATATACCTTTTTTGAACACTAAAAAAGCTTTGGTAGATGTCCATAAAGACAACCTCGTCCTTTGGATTGGAGATGAACAAGTGAAATTCAACATGAATAAGGTATTAAAGAATTCGAATGAGGGTATCTCATTTATAAGAATTGATGAAGTCAAATCTTTAAAAGAGCGAGAAGAAGAAGAACAGATGACAGCGTATATTAAGTTTGAATAATATAAGGAAATCTCTGCTCAAGAAGCTGAAGAAGATGAGAACAAAGAACAGAGGATATAGAACATAGAGGTTGAAGAAGATACGAAAGTCTTTGTTTGTGAAGTGAAAGAAAAAGGGGAAATGGGGGTGACTAAGGAAGAACAAGCATAGCTCACCCTTTTACAGGACAGACTACTAGATTCAATAGAAGATTCAGGGAGTTTTGTTATTCTCTATTTTATTAATAGTTTGTTCATAAAAAGGACTTAATTGGTTTTCTTAATCTTATCAATATTTTCCTTTTAATTATCTTGCAATTCGTAGCTTATTTATTGGTTACAAATCTAAAATTGTGCAACATGGGTGGAAGTAAGCCACTCATAATTAATCCCGACTAAGTTTTGACGCAAGGTCAAGCTAATGACCATAAATTAGCACGTTTGGTAGTTAGATTGAAATTGTTGTGTAGTTAGATTTATTTTAAATTCTAAAAATAAGTTTTTAATGATTTGGAATGGGTTGAATTGCCAATTCTCTTACTCTTTTTGAAGCAATTATAAGATAGGGCACCAATCTCAGGTTTTAAGTGAATTTGGTTTTAAACAACAACACTGTCACTACGTCAATCGCCATGATGAGTTTTATGCTCTAACCCTTGTCTTTTTATTTTTATTTTGTTCTTATATTTTCTTGCCATTTTTTGTTATTTGTTCTTCTCATATTGAGGACAACGTTTTGTCCAAGTGTGGGGAGGGTTGTGTGCATTTTATTTTTTTATTTTGAGTGTGAATTTTGCATACTGTATATTAGTCTTGTTTAGGTTTTCATCATGTGAATTCATGTGAAAGTTTCAGTGGCTAGGACTTAACAGAATTATTTTAGTTTTGAACATAGTCTTTTAGGTTGTAAAGATTTATTAGCTTATGAAATTAGTGTCCTAGTTGCTTTTGTTAAATATGCATGTTAATTAGGATATAATGTTAGTTCATTCACCCTAGGAATTTTCCACATATATTTATAATTTTAGGTCAATCGAATAAGTAGTATTGTTAGTATCCTTTCATGAGAATGATTATCCAAAGAAATGAAGTAGATAATAAAATATGGAAAAAAAGAAGAGAAAAATTTTAAAAAGAAAAAAGTGTATTTCTTAAATAAATAACTATTCTGTTGGCATTCGAGTTATGAATAGAGTTAGTAGCCAATTGAGAATATGATCTAGATGAGTAACCAGGGGACATTTATCACAAATGTTTGCCCTCGCGTCAAAAGGTTAGAATGATATTACAACTAAGACTATAAATAAAAACATAACCTAGTTGAGTAACCGGGGGACATTCATCATAAATGTTTGCCTTCACATCAAAAGATTAGGTCAATGTCAATAAAAATTAACAAAAATAATTTTTTGATAAATAAAGCCTACTAATCTTTATGAATAGTTTGAATTTTTTAAAAAAGTTAATTAGGAATAGTTACAATTTTGATTGACCAAATAATTATCAATGTGTGTGTGAAAGTGATGGCGATAAGAATTTGACATTAAGGTCTTAGTTAATATGTATATTTAGTCTGAAGTGCTTAGTCACATATTTCATAAGTTAATAATTTAGAATAACTTAAAGGTTTGTGTTTGAAGTTAAATTAGTTTTGTGAAGCTCAATACCATTGTACTATGATTGCATATGTATGCTGATATGTGTTATTGCTGAGTGAGTTTGTCTTTTATTTTGTTTTGTTTTGTTTTTGCTTAAGGACAAGCAAAAGTTCAAGCGTGGGGATGTTGATAATTGATGTTTTAGTAGGAATTTTAGTATGTTTTTAGTTGTTAATTACTTGATTCATGCATGTTTAGGTTTAGAATTATGTTAGTTGGTTAGATATTTATATTTTGAGTGTTATATGGGTCAGAGCATGCTATTGAGCTTTAGTTTTGTGTGTTTGAGGTTCTTTGATGTGTTTGTTAGTGTTTTACATCACATATCGAAGAACGGAGAAGATTTGAAGGAAGCCCAGTAGAGGACTCAGGGCCACGATCACGACAGAAGCTGATTTTAGCAGGCCAAGATCATGGCCTGCGCAATGAAAGATGCGGACTAACCTCTTGAACTTAATTTTTAGTGGGTTATTTTAGAATTTTTGTTGGATCCCGTTTCCGAAACCCAAACATTCGGAGACAAAATGAAGCCCGTCATCCCCTAAGGGTGGCATGCCCATAGCAATCGAACATCAAACAGTCAAATTTAAAGATTTCACAAGAAAAAGAAAATCCAATCTTATTTCATTAATGAACCCAAGTAAAGTTTATACAAACTCATTTCAAAATACAAAATACAAAAGTACACATGATACAATTGAATGCTTATACTTAAAATGATTCTAAAATACAAAAGTTCCTAACTAACTTAATTACAAAAAATCTCTAACTATCTTGGAGTTCCAATGCCTTACAAGGATTGCTAATCTTCTCTTTCTGCACCTGAGGAGGAAATCATGGGGTGAGCTACACATCTCAGTGGCTAATATATTTATAGCCATTGGCAACGAGCCATACAATCAAAAAAGAAATATATGTACATTCATATATTCATATACGTCTATACCTCATTAGACTAGCAATTCTATCATTCACAATTTATAGCTCAAAATATCATTACATAGAATATGTCGGATGTAATTTAACATCAAGTATCACACACAAATTTGCATTCCATCTTAGCATATCAAAATGCATCATACTTGACAGTTCAATTATGCAATGCACAAATAATTGGCTCGAGGGTTCCGTGGAACAAAACAGAGAAACCGAAGTTTGCTCCGAGAGCAAAACGATTCCACTTTTTGGATCGCGTGTGCCACAAGCGAGCAGTCGGGAGAAGGCTTATGTCGACGTGCACGTGACTACGAAACGGTTCCTCTCTTGCCCAAACACAATCAATTTTCTTGCTCAATTCAATCAATCACAAATTCATATTCTCAAGTTTTTCTTCTTTCCATATAAATCAAAATGCCATGATACAAATCCAAGGCATAGCGTGATCATACTCACAATTCAATCATATCAAAATGTCATACATCTTTTAATGCATAACATATAACACATTATAATGCATTTTCCACATCGAAGCAATTCACAATTTGGCAATTCAAGCATATACACACACATAGGCATATTGCCCATTACACAATAACTATAAATAA
>JAOQMS010000007.1:2419596-2429761 GCA_027563885.1 Erythroxylum longipes
TATGTATGATCTGCGCATGATTATGAACACTGTTAAGTTTCACGTTGCATGTGTTGACCAAATGAATTTGAGGCTTTCAGAAACAGTTAAGGTTTATGTTTGTGTGTTTCTGACCTCGGATTTGGATGAATGAGGGTGTCTGGAAGGAGTTAAGTGTGCACTCAGTGAGGCAGACGCAAAGGAAGAACACAGACGAAAGGAATCGTCTATGCTGACGTCACAACACAGACGCAAATAAAGATATAGAGGAAGGGTATCGTCTGTACCGACGTCACAACATAGACGCAAAGGAAGGACACAGACTAAAGGAATTGTCTGTGCTGACGTCACACACAGATGCAAAGGAAGAACCTAGACGCATCAAACACAAATGGAAGGAATACAGACGACACGTCATAACACAGACGCAAGGAATCGTCTGTGATGACACACCATAAGCCAGACGATAGAAATACAGACGATAGTAAGGCAGACGATTAAAAGGCAGATGGTAGAAGGACAGACGGTAGAAAGACAGACGATAGGAGAGGGGTCAAACCAGACGATGAAATTCAACTATAGACAATAAAACCCAGACGATAGAACTCAGACCATAAGTAAACACAGACGATAGGCTAGCCACAGACGATATAAAGATGAAGTTAAGTCAGCATAATTGAGCAGTCGCTTACTTGGAATTAAACACGAAATTCACTACTCAAAGATCAAGAATCAGTTAAAGACTTAGACCAAGTACAAGTCGTGGGACATGATGGTAAGAAGTGATCAAGATGAAGTTTCAGGTTAAGGTTTGTCCTGGTGAGGGCACTCCACCCTTGTGTGATGCACGTCTAGATGTCACTTAGGACGTCGGCCATGTGTCTCATAAGAGGCGGGGGCCCAACATCTTTAGTCAATCTCTCTTTACTTTCTCAGCATCTTGAGTTCATTTTTGTGAAAAGAAAGTAATTAAAACAAATTCTTATTTGACACTCAAAATCTCCTCCCCCTAAAATTGTTCTTTGTAAATCCTTTACATGCTTTACTACTAACTCTAATATTTAGGAATGTCAAAGTTGTCATGATCCAACCTTGGATCATGACCGACCCTAAAGGAATAGTAAACTTAAGGTTTATTGGACCCTTAGCAAGCCTAAAATGCAGTCAAATCCTTATATCCACAATAAATATGAGATTTCAAAATGATCAAACTCATGTTGACAATAATCAACTGGTTCTAACAATATATAATACTCAATATGCTACAAGGTTGAGATAGTTAAAACAAAGGAAATCCAATATATACAAGACTAGTGCGGCTCTAGAGTCAAAGGTCATGAACAAATATACATCAATCATTGGAGAGGAAGAAGATCTACGAAGTACCCTGTTAAAAGAGATTTGAAAAGAAGATCCTCAAAAATAGTTAAGGGAAGTCAGACCTCGCTAAGTGAATTACTATTATGGTTATGTTATGCACTCCTCAGGATTTCAAATGATACATATTTATATATTTATAATGCATTAAATCTATAATGCAATTTCATAACATAATGATTTTGTTCATAAATATGCATGCATTTCCTATGTCAATATAATGTCATATATTCATAACAATCACAAATCACAATTAATAGTGGAGGATTGATAAATGACCTTATAACATTCCCTTTACCTATAAACTAAAGCTATAAAGGCTCTCTTATTCTATATGGGTCACTTAGTCCAATGTAGTAGAATGGCATCCGAGAGCCATACTCAACCGAATCGCCACAGTTTCATTATAACATGATTTGTCATTTGAGAGCAATCTCACCATGCCACAATCACCCTACCATATCATATCCCATATATCAGTTGGCGTCCGAGAACAAGCTCGACTGAACCACCTCAACTATGTCGTATCTCAATCAATAGATCCAATACTAAACCCAAATCCATACCTGACTAATTGACTTACTGTGTACACAGCTTAATGACACCCACAAGGTAACTCATACAACAACAATCGTCCATATCATCACATATCAAGACAAGCATAACATTGCACAAAAAAAGTATGTATACATATGTCAATCCATATGTATGAATGTCATGAGTGCATATGATAATGATGGTTATTTCCATAATGAATATGAAATTCTAATGTATGTTCATAACCATGAATATTAACTCACAGATAGAATGCACTTATTCACATCGAACCTAGTGTCTCAAAGTAGAGGGTTCTGCTCCTAATTGATCTATAAAAAGAAAAGCAGGATTGACCGTAAGTATTTAAAACCTCAACCAATTTTAGATACCCTGAGAGTAAGACCAAGACTCAATATTAAGGAGCTCTATTTCTATTTAAAAACGACGATGTCATGTTTTACGTGGAGCCTACTAAAAATTTGGCAAAGTTTCTCTTATAAAACAAACATCCCCCTTATGAAAGAAAGGTCATTCTTATAATGAAAAGACATTTTTATAACCATCAATAATCACAGCTCAATTTGGGCCTCCAAACTATATGTCCATTCCCAATTAAGTCCATATTTACATTGCAAAAATTTGTAATAAATCCAATCATAATTTAATTATACTAATTTCTAACCCATACACCTTTATTTATACTCAATACATCAAGATATCCTCAATTCTAATCGATAACAACTCAATTTAATCAATTTAATGCATGTCTATAAGAACTTAACCCTTTTTAAATTTTTTTTCTCACAAACTATGAATAATTTAAACACATTGCTTTTATAAAAATTGATTTACATAATATTTTGGAATTGTTAAAATTATTTTTGACCATTTCTGGCCTGGTCAAAAAATCACCACCCTCACCGGAGTGTGAGGTACACACAGCGGCCCTAGAGGGGTGGTGATCTTCAATACCTAACCAGAAATGATGAGCTTGCTTATAGGAATCCAATGACATTGGTCTTGTAACAAAAATCCTCCCAATTTCTAAGAATTAAAGGTTTAAAGGTCAAAGGTGACTCATTTTTGTTCACTGACAAAATGGGTTGATTGGTGTCAAGTTTCCCTCCTAACAACATTTTTAGGGTTGTTAGATATGATGGTGGTGTTAGTTTAAAAAAAAGGAATAAAAATAGGATATCAATGACTTACCTAAATAAACTAAAACTTTCAGTCGTGATTCCTCCAAATCTAGGCCGTTTTTTAAGAAACAAGTTTAAGGGTTTTATAGAAGGTCCTGAGAGCTTTCTATAAAGCCCTAGGTTGTTAGAAACGGTTGTCAGACAGTGAAGGTGTGAGTTTCGGAAGTTGAGAGTGAATAGTAACCTATAAAGAAAAAGGTTTAAGAGAGAAATGAACTTAAGCTCAACTTATACTTTTATAGGCTTTTCTCTTTATTGTTCCATTATGAGTAATTTGACAAAATTTTGGATCATTACATTCTCTCCCCCTTATAAAAAAATTTATATTTGGATTGTAAATCTCACCTCATTGTTGAAATAGATGCAGGTATTGACTATGCATAGCCAGCTCCGTCTCTTATGTACAGTCATCCAATGTATAGTTACTCTATAACACTTTCACCACTGGTATCTCTCTTGATCTTGGCTGACAAATTTCATAATCTACAATGGTGATAGGCTCTTCTTAATATGTTAAATCACCATCAATCTCGACATTACATGGCTGGAGGATAAGAGAAAAAACCGAAATATACTTTCTCAACATCGACATATGAAATCCAGGTTGAACTCTAGATAGGTTAGGCAGTAACACCAACCTATATGCCGCTTCACCCACTCTAGATTTAATCTCAAATAGACTGATATACCTTGCAACTAGTTTACTTTTCTTACAAAACCTTATCACCCCTTTCATTGGTGATATTTTCAAAAATATCATGTCACCTACTGAGAATCTCATAACTTTCCTTTTTAAATCTGCGTAACTATATTATCTACTAAAAGTTTTTTTCAATATTTGTTGAATAATAGGGATTCTTTTGGAAGTGATTTGTATTATCTCAGGTCCTGTCAATTGTAGTTCACAAATTTTCCAATATATAGGTGATCTGTATTTTCTTCCGTACAAAGCTTCATAAGGAGCCATTTCAATATTAGTATGGTAACTATTTTTATAATGGAAAACGCAAATCCCAGTGACCACCACAATCAATAACGCACATCCTAAGCATATCTTTTAAATTCTGAATAGTTCTCTCAGACTGGCCATCTGTCTAAGGATGAAAAGCATTACTGAAGTCTAATCTTGTACCTAAAGCTTTTTGTGACTGATGGACCCCGTTTTCGGAGCCCAACATCATCCATGGGATCATGAAGCTTGAGCCTGTTGGAAGGCTTAGAATTTGGAACTTTAAAAGAAAAATCCTTCGGAAGCAAAAGCAGGCTTTGTCGCAGCGAACTATGGTTTCGTCGTGGCGAACATATTGGAAAATCCCCTGGAACCTTCAGGAATTTCACGCCGCGGCGAGTGATTGAATGTAGCTGCGGCAAGCCTAAAATTTTTATCTTTACCGTGGTGACCATTTGGTCTCGCTGCGACGAACTCACCACGCCAACAAAAATAAAGAACTTCGGGTTAATTAGGACGCAGCGAACTATTGGCTTCGCCGCAGCGAAAAGCCCTATGGCAGAGCCGATAACCCAAAATGTCCTATCTTACTACATGTCAACTTCAAAACCACAAACAAGTTCCCAAAAACTTAGTCTTGTTTTCATAATCGGATACTTTGCGAAAACAAGAAAAATTATAGACAAATCTAAACACAAATTTCATTTATAACAAAATACATAAGTTTTACAAAGCTTTAATGGCATTTCAAGCCATAATACATCAGTTGAGTTTGAAAACCAATAATACAAAATACATTTGAACTAAGAGAACTTAAAATGCAGCTAAAGCCTTGAATTCCCGAAAATCTAACTTAAAAATACAAAAGTATGCCAATTCGGAGTGATGCCATAACTCTTGACTTACTCGATCACTTGCTCATCACCTGAATAGGGGGAGGAGGGTAACAATTTTATAACCAGTAACAAGCAAAACCAATGAAATAATTTACAGTGAATCATAAGCACATATTTCTCAAATTTTCTTCATGCAATCTACTTTAAAAATAACACGACCTATGCATTCATCAACTTGTTCACCAATCATAAACACGTAGGCACATCCAAAATGGTTTGGGTGGATCCAAAATAGAACGTACTACACATTTCCCATAAGGGTCCTATGTAGCCGTGAACAAAATGTACTATCACAATCCCACTTAATGTTCTTGTGTAGCTGTGAACTTATAAGAGTCCATGAAGGAGATCCATACCACTAGCAGGTAGGCAGGAGAAGCCTTTTGTCAAAGTGTACTTGACTTAACTTAGGGGACCACCACAAACCCATATAATCATACATTTCACAATTCGTAAACATATTGCCTCAATGGCATTTTTCTGAAACTTGATTTCATAACCATAATATGGTTTCAAAAATCATTTTCATCATTCATTTCATAAACCAATAACACAATCCATATACAAACATATGGCACATTATCAAAGCATTCAAGAAGCCTTAACATCATATCTATAACACAATTGAAAACATTTCAAACTTTCTTAGTTTGGAAGAAACGTTAGGGGCTTATTACTTAATTATAAAAGTGTAACCCACCTTGAAATCCTTGTTTATAAAAGCGGCATAAGGACGTCCTTCCTCTTGCTCCTCTTGCCTCTCTTGATCACCTTCTTGATTTCCTTTAACAATAACCAAAATTCTATTCAATTTGGTTTAGAAATCGAAAAGTCGTACCTCAACAATTTAAACTATTTCTCATGCTGAAACAAAATTCTATATTCATCTCCCATCCTGAAATTTAAATGCTTGTAGACTGAATTTAGACTCAATTACTTCATACAGTTTGTATTTCTATGTCTCTAGTTTACAACAAATCAAAAATCAATCCATTTGGATAACTACACCAAAAGTTATGCCCAAAATACCAAAGAATATTCGTGTAGGGAAAATTGAGTTAGCCACGGCAAAACCCAGAAGTTCACCGTGGCGAACTTGTCCAGAAACATGCTCCGAAGACGTGTTCTGTGACTTTTTTCCAGTTTTTAACTTCCCACCTTTTACATAAACCCATCTTAACCCTAAACCATCTCTTCTACTTCGTTTTCAACTTCATTCCAACCTAAAATCATTCACAACAAATTCATAATCTACTTTTGATCATTAACCAAACATTAAAACATTCACATAAACCATTTATCAACAACTTCCTACACATATTCACTTTATTTTCACTTCTAACCATCCCTAACTATGCTTCATCTAACAATCAAGAAGGGTTAATGCTCATACTTACTTATTGAAGCTTCAAATTCTTCAAGATCTCCAAAAACCCTAGCTTTTCTCTTCTCTTCCTCTCCTTCCACGACACTCTCTTTCTTTCCCTCTTCTCACATATAATTTTTCTTCTTCTACACTCTTAATAATCACAAAAATGTCCCTTCGCCCTCTAATATAAGCCTTATGTCTTTTAACCTTAAGTGATCTTTCAATTTTGCTTTATATCACCTTACAACATTAATACTTTAATTCCATCAATCCATGAAATAAATCCTCCCAAACTTGACATAATAATTAAACTCCAAATAAAATTATTTATCTAACAATACCAAAAAATTTATTTAGATCATGCTTAATAAAATCAATAAAACAACTTGGGGCCCAACATTTCTCCCCCTCTTAAAAGAATTTCGTCCTTGAAATTATTACCTGTGTCATCGAAGAGTTGTGGATACTTCTCCTTCATGGTTTCCAATGGCTCCCACCTGGCCTCTTCTGTAGAATGATTTCTCCACAGGACTTTGACTAACTGAACTACCTTGTTCCTGAGGACCTTCTCCTTGGTGTCCAAAATCTCCATTAGAATCTCCTCATAAGTCAAATCATCCCTCAATTGAACCTTAGTGGTCTGAATGATGTGGGATGGATCCGACCTGTACCTCCTCAACATGGAAACATGAAAAACGTCATGTATCTGAGACAATTCCTGTGGCAACGCCAACCTATAGGCTAGCGGTCCAATCCTCTCAAGAATTTCATAGGTACCCACATATCGGGCTCAACTTGACTTTCTGGCCAAACCTCGTGACTCCTTTCCAAGGAGAAGTTTTAAGAAAGACTTTCTCACCGACTTCATATTCCATTTCCTTTCGGTGTGCATCAGTGTAACTCTTCATTCTATCCTGAGATACCTTAAGTCGTTGCTTAACTAAGTTGAGCTTGTCCACTGTCATCTGAAGTAACTCTGGCCCTATCAGTTTCCTTTCTCCTTCCTCATCCTAGCACATCAGAGTTCTACATTTTCTTCCATACAGTGCTTCATAAGGGGCCATCTGAATGCTCGAATAGTACGAATTATTGTAAGCAAATTCGACCAATGGCAAATCCTCATCCCAAGCTCCTTTGAAGTCCATCACACATGCCCTAAGCATTCCCTTAAGAGTCCGAATGGTACTCTCAGATTGACCATCTGTCTGGGGGTGAAAAGTAGTGCTAAAATTCAACTTGGTTCCCAAAGCTTCTTGTAAGCTTCCCCAGAATCTTGAAGTAAACTGAGGATCTCTGTCAGAAATTATAGAATCTAGAATCCCATGCGGTCTCACTATCTCATTAATATACTTCTTTACTAGCACATGCAAGGAATCAGTCTATTGATTGCCAGAAAATGGGCTGACTTCATCAACCAATCAACAATAACTCGTATGGCATCATGCTTCCTACTGATCTTAGGCAAACCCATCAGAAAGTCCATAGATACTCTTTGCCAGTTCCACTCAGGAATGGACAATGGCCTTAACTTACTTGAAGGTTCCTGGTGTTCAGCTTTGACTTGTTGACACAATAGACACTTACTTGCATATTCTGCTACATCCCTTTTAATACCTTTCTACCAGAAATGTTCTTTCAAATCTCTTTACATCCTTGTGCTATCTGGGTACATAGCATAAGGCGCATTGTGTGCCTCATCCAGTATATCATCCTTCACCTCCTTGACATTTGGGATATAAAGCCTATTTCTGACAGTCATAAGTCCAACATCCCTCACTATCACTTCAGACTTCTTACCATTCTGAATTTCTTCTCGGAGCTTGTTCAATTCTGTATCCTATGCTTGTAACTCCCTAACCTTCTCCCTGAGTGTCGGTCTTACTCTTAAGGTAGCAACCATACACTCAGGTTCCTTTTATTTCAAACTTATTCTAAGCTTAGCCATCTCTTCCAATAAAGGCAGATAAACTGTCTGAACATAGGCTATTGATTATTTCCTACTTAAGGTATCAGCCACTATATTTGCCCTTCCTGGATGGTACTCAATCAATAAATCATAATCCTTGAGCAACTTAATTCACCTTCTTTGTCTCAAATTCAGTTCTTTTTGACTCAACAGATACTTGAGACTTTTTTTATCCATAAAAATCTTCGTCTGAACTCCATACAGATAATGTCCCCAAATCTTCAAGGCAAAAATCATTGCTGCTAATTCCAAATCATGGTTCAGATAATTCAACTCATATCACTTCAGTTGCCGTGAAGCATAAGCTATCACCCTATCTCCCTGCATCAACACACAACCTAAACCCTTTCTCGAATCATCACTATACACTGTATAACCCTCATCTCCAGTAGGCAAAATCAAAACTGGAGCACTTGTTAATCTACGCTTGAGCTCTTCAAAGCTTTTCTGACATTCCTCACTCGAGATAAATTTCTGATTCTTCCTCAATAGCTTGGTCATTAGCGCAACTATCATAGAAAATCCTTCAACGAATCTCCTATAATATCCTGCCAGACCAAAAAAAACTCCTCACTTCTGTCACTGTCTTTGATGCATGCAAATTCACCACTGCTTCAACCTTCCTTGAATCAACATGTACCCCATCTTTAGAAATCACATGTCCAAGGAATATCACCTTATTAGGCTAAAATTCTCATTTACTGAATTCAGCATAAAGCTCTTTCTCCCTCAGTGTCTGCAATACTATTTTGAGTTGTTCCTTATGTTCCTCTTCGCTCTTGGAATACACCAGAATGTCATCGATAAATACTATGAAAAACTGATCTAGATACTCCTTAAAGACCATATTTATAAGATCCATAAATGCAGCTGGAGCATTGGTCAAACCAAAAGGCATAACTAGGAAGTTATAATGCCCGTAATAAGTCCTAAAGGTTGTCTTACTCACATCAAACTCCTTGATTTTGAGTTGATGATAGCCCGACCTGAGATCAATCTTGGAAAAGACCCTTGATCCTTGCAACTGGTCAAACAGATCATCAATTCGAGGCAGAGGATACTTATTCTTAACAGTCACCCTGTTAAGTCTCCAGTAATCAATACAAATCCACCATGTTCCATCCTTTTTCTTAACAAATAGAACCAGCGCTCCCCATGGTGACGAACTCAGCCGTATGTACCCCTTCTCTAATAGTTCCTCCAATTGTTACTTAAGCTCCCTCAAATCAGGTGGAGCCATTCTATATGGTGGTATAGAAATGGGTGCGGTTTCAGGAATCAAGTCGATGGGAAACTTGATTTCCCTCACCGGTGGCAAACCAAGTAAGTCCTCTGGGAACACATCAGGAAATTCCCTTACAATCGAAAAATCCTCTAACCTCCCTTCATTCACATCAGCATCCACAACATGTGCCAAGAAGGCTTCACACCCTTTTTTTATGATCTTGTCAGCTAGCAAAGCAGAAATAATTCTTGGCGATGGTACACTCCTGTCCCCCCTGAAAATCACCTTCTCTCCGTTGCACAGATCAAATTCCACTTCCTTAAGGCCACAATCTAACTTCACCCGATACTTCTCTATAGCATCCATTCTAAGTATAACATCTAAGACCTTTAGGTCTAGAGGTAAGAGGTCCACTACCAGTCTAGCACCATCAATGAAGAGTTCACACCCTCTATATACTTGACTGATTACCACATTCCTCCCTAGAGGTGTACTAACAAGCAAATGACTATTCAAAGGCATTAAATTCACAGCATGCAATGTAACACCCGACTCCCGCAAAACCTGAACCCGATATTGACAGTGATATCTGAATCCGTGCCCCGCGAGGGTGGCGTGTCACATCACTTAACACATCACTTAACACTAATCATTCACTAAACATAAAT